>LOJH01000120.1:47523-52523 GCA_001685095.1 Ellobius talpinus | reverse complement strand
CGGAAGTGAGGATATGAGTGGAAGAGTTGTGGAGTCAGGTTTTTAAATTACCACGTGACTGAAAGCCCGCCTCCAGTGTTTGGAGTGGACGTCTGTACACTAAAGGAATAAAACCACAGCCCACCGTCGTCTCCTTCCCCCTCTGTTTTCTTTGTTTACCCCTTGGTCTTCTTACAGAACTAGCTCTTGTAATCTGTCCTGTGCTCTCTCTTGTTCTCACTTGCAGCCCGGTTTCCATTGCCCCCACTCATGATAGTAAGCACAGGCCATCTAAAGCACTTTGTACTTCGTGTGGGTTCCATTTATAAAGACCCACACACACACACACACACACGCATGCACCTGTGCAGAAGCTGCTTGTCATTGTCACACCCAGCCTAAAGTGAAAAGGCCCTGGTGGTGAAATGATGGGCTCTCAAACCTTTTCTCACAGGCCCGTCCTTCATAGAAAACAGTGTAAGGAGTGGCTGACTACCAGCAGGCATTGGGAAGGAGCTAGACCCTGACTGGGATGTGTGAGAAGAAAGAAAGGTCCAGGTCAGAGGGATTCTGCACAGTTCAAATAACAAGAGGGTGTGACTGCAGGCTGGCCTCAGGGGCTTGTCAGACCAGCACCCATTCCCTGGTTAACCCATGCTTCTCCCTCCCATGTAAATGTGCATGGCCACCTAGCTCTGGGCCTGGAAGAAAAACTGCTGTAAGAGCGTACATATTTCCATAGAAGCACCCATCCAAGATTTAACCATATCTACTATTTTTATTGACACCTAATAAATTATATTGCTAAGTTATCAAATCTGTTAACTTTTGGAGGACTGCAATCTTTCCTGAGATTTGGACAGCAGCATGCCATAGTCTACTCTGGGTAAAGGATGTAGCTAAAACCACACAGCTTACAGCTCCTGGTCCTTGAAATTTTTCTGTTTGCACTTTAACAGGATATCTACTTCATTTTTTTTTTTTTGAGTGGCATTCTTGAGCATGCTTTAGAGTTCATGTTCATTGCTTGTTTCTGGTACCTAACCCGGAAGAGCTACCAGCCTAGGTTTGTGGAGGAAGACTTGGGAATGAAAAAGGTGTGTTCCTTTAAAAGGGGGCAATGGAAGAACAGAAACTTAGTTTCTGCTACATTTGGGGTTTTCGTTCAACACACTGGTTCTTTCCACTGTTTCTTATCTATTCTTGCCTGAATTTGGTAATGTCTCTCTCCACAGTACCTGGGTACTTAGATACTGAAAAGTGATTTAAGGCTGCAATTTGCTGACTGATAAATCAGGTCCATTTAGCTCTGAAGAAAGCAAAGCAAAGTGGGATTTAGTGGAAGGGAATAATATTCCTAAAAGGAAATAAGTTTGATGCCAGTAAGCTTTTTGAAGTAGAAACTTTTGAAAGCATCGAGGTCATGACTGAATGGAGGCGTGAACCAGACTATCACATATTGACAATGTGGGAGAGGGGCTTTTACAGCACCACACATGGATTACAGGACAGTGTTCAGGAGTCAGAAGGAGAAGAGAGTAGGGGAGCTGGGTATGTGGAAGATGGGATGTGGAGCCTCATGCTTCATTTTAGAAGCTAATCCTAGCAGTCATGAGAAATGAATCCCATTATAATTCTAGGCTTAATGGGCATGTGGTTTTCCCCCTCAAACTTTCAATGTCCTAATGCATCTGTATTTTCACTCTCTGAATTTGAATCTACATACCAAGAAACAATTTATATTCTTCCCAGTTGAGACAAAAAAATATATTTATGCTTTCACCTCCCGCTGGCCTCACCCTATCCTACCAAATCAGATCTGTGGTGGTCCTATCAAATGGGTATGCCAATTTTTATGCTATAGTACTTGGAGATAATAAAAACTATATAATACTCTTTGTTTCACGGGGGAAAATAGAGTGTTGATTTTGTGTGGAAAATGTTGATATGGCAGCTTGGCAGTAAATTTCATCAGGATCTACCATGCCAGAATGCAGACATTGTTCTACATTCATTTTAGCATAAGGTTTAATTATTAGTATCATTGAATTAACTCTGAACCCTATATCAGTAAAGAGCCTTATGTTGCTCCTTTTGCTGTAACACTGCAGTACAGATTAAAATTGCATCTGTTAAGATTATATGGTGTATTTTGATTTCAGGAGGCAGAAGTACAGCATTCTCATGAATATAACAGCCAGCGCCAATAACCTGTGACCAATCGCATACTTTTCTTAGGAAAAAGCTTACCTAGTAAGGATTATGATTTAGAAAAAAAAATATAAATCTGTCACCACAAATCTTGCCTTTGCCGTGGTTTGTAAATTGAGCCTGGAAATAATTCTTTCCTTGGCTCTGATTCTAATCATAACACATATCTGAAATTTTGTAACTTTCTTTTGTTCCATCAGCACACACATTCTAAAGTGTATAACATTAATAAATAGAGGCATAATGAATGTGACTAATTGATTTTGGCAGTCAAAGACTGGCATACTTTTTATACAATAGGGAATCCATTCAAAGAAGCTGAACTGCCATTAAGAGCCAAGCTTCGAAGTAGTAATGGTTTCTAATTTGGATTATGTGTGAGGTGAGCAGAGTGCAGTTATTCATAGTAACTCGCCACTCAGGGTTTCTGTTTCATTAGTGACCTTTCACTCACCACATCTCATCCCCCTAAACAAACATTTGGTGTTCTGGAATACGTGGGTATGGTACAGCCCAGTTCTTGTTTTCATTTGTGTTTGGCAGTGCCAGGGATTGAACCTTGGGCTTTGCACAAGTGCTCTACCACTGAGCTACAGTGACAGCCCTCCTTATGCTGGTAGAAGGGGCCCACTAAGTACCTTGAATACACTCTTGTAAGGGGTCTGTCAAAACTGGAAATGTGAATAGAAACAGTATGCCCAGTCTTAGCCTTGATTCACTAGAGCTGTACTTTAGTGTTGCTAACATTGTAATCATTGGATCTGCTTGTCCAGTAAATAGAACTACCAATAGTAACTAGCTTTCTGTTTGAAGACCAAGCAAGCTTATTAACTTGTGAGTACAAATACAAACTATAGCATCTAGTAGATGTTAGTGAAAAATTAATTCTTTGAAACTCCAAGGGAAAAATAAGCCTGTATTGTATGATCAGCCTTACCTTTAAAAATGTGACCAGCCTTCAAAAGTAATTTTCCCTCCCTTATAAAATCTCTGAGCACTAAAATATATTACGTAGCTGCGGTTTAATAGTGGACAGATGACCAAATTGGGTGTCGCGGAGGTGTTAATCAACAGGGTCACACGTGTTACACGTAGTTAACAACTCCAAGTTAAGCGCTGTCATCTGGTGTGCACCAACAAACGCATCACTCGGTGCAGGCAGAGGGCATTTAGAAGGCAGAGAATGACTCTTGTTAAGGGTTTACAAGAACAAAAATTGATATTAAAAATAACATTTTTTGCTTTGCAGTCTGGCTTCCCCCAAGGACAGAGATGATGTGTTTGGCGGCAATTAGGAAAAAACTCTAATGGGAAGTCGGGTTATTTCCAAGCACAGTGCAATTGATTTTTCACCAATCAGAATAGGGAATGAGATGTTCTAAGTCTATTATTAAATTATTTATGAGGTCATATTAAATCTGGTCACTTCTCCTGATTTCAGGTTAGTGGAGATTTCTCAATCATGGGGATGACAGGCTCATGAAAAGGGATTTTGGGAGCTGATTTCAAATGTCCCCTCTATTACTGTGATTAAATGAGATATAACATATTTGGGGAAAGAACTGAGATGGTGCTCATGCTATTGACTGTGATTCTGAGGTAGCATTTCAAGATATGAGTGGTGCTCTCCGAGAAATATCACCCTAGATTAGTGATTTTTATACAATTAATACAAGGGCTGAGTGGGGACATATGGCCAGTTTCTTCCAAGAACAGCCCCCCTACAATCCAACACTCAGCCCCACTAAGATGATTACAATTGATGCGACTCCCCCTTTCTAAGGAAGGAAGCGTAAGGCATGACAAAGGCTTTCATGGTAGATTATCCTCTGATCCAGCTTCCTTACTACTGGTTACCTTAAATATCGCATATGTCTTTGCGTACTTTGTCCCTCAACTCGAGTGCCTGGAAGCAATGTTAGAAGTGTTGGCTTTCAAGAACCATGCAAACTATATGCCCTAGTTCATTTAAAGTTCAAGAGATACCAATTCACTGACCAAGGTCAACATCTGATCCTCTCTGGCTTTTGCTTTCTGTATCTGTCATTTTTAACTTTTTTTTTCTTTTAATCTTTAAAGAGTAGAACGTATCATCCAAAAATGGCCTGTTTTGCACAGGAAACGAATGGTTTGGCCCACGGCTTGAAGTTCTGTATCTATAAACCAGGCCAGGATGACTTCAGCCATCTCCTTCTGGGCAAGATTCTCACATCGCTGGACCGTGTGTCCCTCTGTCAGATGTGGCTTGGGGATTCTAGCTCTGCATCCTTCCACACCACTTTTGTGAAAATGAACTGAGAAGAAATTGAAATTATGTAAAACAATAGTTAGATGTTAGCTCTCTTCACTTAAAATGATTATATTTTTTATATTCAGTTACCATTGGCTCAATAGAAACTAATGAAGTTAAAGTTGACTTCTTTATTATAGAAATAGTTGGATAGTTGGATGGTAAAAGAGAATGCTAAACCACCCATAAAACAAACAAACAAAGTTTAAATTCACTCCTTGGAATACAGCACTGGAAGTCAGAGTAATCTCTAGAGAAACCATTTCCTGTAGTGTGTCCTCGTCTCTCCTCACACAAATGAAGTCTGTCTGTGTACCTGTGCACATACCCGTGTCTATACACATATACACACATGTGTGTCTTACACAGAAACCAGTCAGCGTAGGACCCAATGACACAGCCTATATACATTTTTCCTACAAACTGTAATAAGTGTTAGCTACTGCAAGTAGAAGAATTAACTCTGACCCCTGGGTTTCTCATACTTGGCATTGGTCATTTGACAGTGACCTGCATGCAG
>LOJH01000120.1:0-39334 GCA_001685095.1 Ellobius talpinus | reverse complement strand
TGTGTGTGTGTGTGTGTGTGTGTGTGTGTGTGTGTGTGTTAAGAAAATGATTAAGCAGCCTGAGGTAGATGGACTGAGGGAGAAGGATACAAAGGCAGCGTGACGTTCTATGATGCCTCGGTTTCGATGCTCCCGTCACAAGCTTTCATAATGAGTATAGTGCACAGAACCATGAGTTATCATGACTGTGACCTGCCTTGGGAGGTCCCATGCCACATCTGTATTAACAACTGCATCTGCTTCAGGGTAACCTTATTAGCTTGCCACAGCTGAGCCAGGGGCCTCAGGAGGTATTAGACCAAGTCCCCAGAGAAGTCCGGGGCGTCTGCTCTCCCAAGATTCACTGTGGTGTCCAAAATTTAACATCAGGACCTGCTGAATTGTATTTTGAATTATCTGCTATAGCAACTCTAGCAGAAAACAACACACACCACAATACCCCTAAAACTTGGCAGATTCCCCAAATGCCAGCTCCAATTCCCATTATGGCATATGGCTTGTGTGTTTCACATAAAAAGCAATGGAAATATCAAAGGAAAAATTCTCACCTTGATTTCTGTTTGTGTTCTCACTCTGGGAGTGTACAAAGTGCTACAAAGAACACGAAATCCAGAGAACATGGATGTGTCAACTGTGGAAATTTTATTCCACATCCAACAACACAAGTAGTAAATAAATTCCAAGTGAATGGGGTGGGGTGTGTGTGTGTACATGTGTGTGCCTATGCATTTGGTGATTTTATATATAATATATAAATATATAATCATATACATACACACACAAGGGTATCTATATATGAAAGAGCCATTAAGTGAGTTTGCTCTGGTAACTAAGAATCTTAAGAATTCTTAAAAAGCTCTTACATCTCTTATGTCAAACAAATCAAGCAGGTTTAAACTCAGACAAATGTATCTCATTCATTCATTCTCTTACCTCTTAGATCCTAAGCATAACAGAGCAGCACATTCGCCTGACAATGGAGGTGAGCGTGCTAAAGGGAACTCCTGAGGGGCACTGGTGACTAGTCATAAGGGGCATTCTCTTACGTGCACAATCATACCTAGTTTTCTTTCCTTGAGCTTTATATGGCAGAGAACACCCTGAAACAAGCCTTTGATAGCTAACTCAGATAGCACCTCCCAGAATTCCATCTTGAACTAGTAGAATGTTGCCCGCAGTGAATTCACTGGGGCCTTCTGCACACCTTCTCCCCTAGATCTCAAGCCCTCTGTACTTGAGTACCTTAAACCTCTGTTAAAGTCTCTGGAGCCAAACATTTGCCATGTTTATCTCATCTGCCAGCATCACTCTATGTACTGTTTATTGGGGACAGCAAGGCCAGAATATACAAAAGCTATGTATATATCTTCATACCTGATCCCAGGCCTTTCTGTGCAAGTAACATTTAGTCAGCCCTAATTTCTTCTATTTCATTCATTAAAATGAGCTATATTTTAAGGGCTACTATTCTTTAAATAGTTTGCCTTTCTTTCTTTCTTTCTTTCTTTGTGTAATTCTGGGGATAGAACCTAGGGTCCTGTGCATGCTAGAAAATTGCTCTATCACTGACATAGACTAGGACTCTTTTTCTTTCCTGCTATATTAAAATCCCCAGCTTTTTTCTCTCCTAATCACTTCACATGCAAATCTACTCATCTGAATTTTACATTCAGAATCACTGCACCTAACCAGTACTCTTTCCATTTATCCACAGATATTCATATTACTTAGGCATCCATCTTTACAGACCAAGAAAGTTCATTTTAGTCCTATGGTGTCTGTTTGGGTGTTCAGTGTTGGGCATTCCTCCTTTGTAGTAAGCAACACTCTTGTTTCCCACATTCTGCCGTCTGGGTACTATGCTCAGCAGGTCACAAGAAGATGTCAACACAGTCTATCCCTAGATCACATTTCTGGCTCCCCCTAGTCCAGGGTATTCCTGTGTACTAAGGTTGTCAACACGTTGGACAACACAGTAAATAAATGCACTGATCATATAGTGACTTTGTAAAATGAGTGTTCACCAGGCCAAGTGAACTCAGGGTGACTGCAGACTATCAGCAATGTGAGGAAACCTCAGTCTGTGCCCAAGGCCATCACTCCAAATATTCAGACTCAAAGCCTGACTCACTCATTGCCTGGTTGTGTGGGACTCCCTGCCTAACCCCCTCCCCAAGTCTGCTGTTTCTGCCTTTCCTTTTTCTCTGGGGCCATTTCCGGTTCTTTCTGGCTTTATCTCACTTTCTTTCCTCTCCTTTTTCCTTCCCTTTGTTGTTAGCTGCTGATCTGTTTCCTGAAGTTGCTGCCACTGTGGTTTCAAGCCTGATCGTTTGCCTTCTCCCCTGCAGACACTGGCTTACCAGGGACTAACTATATGGAAAGCTTATTTCTGGTTCTCTTCAGTCTGTAGTTTTGCAATCAATTTAGAAAACATAACACCTTACAATCCCAACCCCAAAGAGCCATATCATAACATTTTAGAATATTTTCTTCAAGGTATTTTATATTTCTTTATCCTTTATGAAATTTATATTGTAAATATAAATGCATGCGTAAATATACATAGACATGCATATATGCTTTGAACATGAATGTGGTCTTAACATACAATATGTTAACTGACTTCTGTTTTTCATATTCTGGTGGACTATAAAGCAGTGCCTACCACACTGTGCCCACTTAGGGAGCAGCCTTGAAGGTGGTGCATTACCCGGAGTTGGATACTTTGAGTTGTTATTGTGTTGGTTAGATTTCTTTTTATCAACTCGACACAAGCTAGAGCCATCTGGGAAGAGAGAGAGAGCCTTAACTGAGGAAATGCCTCCTTGAGGTTGGCCTGTGGGCAAGTCTGTGGGACATTTTCTTGATTAATGATGATGCAGAGGTCCCATCCTGTTTGGGGTGGTGTCACCCTTGAGTTGGTGGTCCTGGGGAGTAGAAGCAAGCAAACTGAGCAAGCTAGGAAGAACAAGTTGATAAACTGTCCCTCCAAGACTTTTGCTTCAGGACCTCCCTCCAGGGCCATGCCCGGAGTTTCTGCCCTGACTTCCATACAGGATGGTAAGCTGAAATAAAGCCTTCCCATCCCAAGCTGCTTTGGTCACGATGTCTGTCACAGCCACAGAAACAAACTAACACAATTATGTAACAGTATCGTTCTTCTAAACATCTTGCTGAGCTCTGTTCTAGATAACACTCTGGGATGGGCTCATTGTGATGTTTCCAATAGTAAGAAGGTGTAAGACCATTCTTAATGTCCTTAATGAGCTTTAAAATCTATGGCTTGAAAAAGTCATACAGATGCACATGTCTTTTCCACTGGCATCCATTTCTGGATACCTTTGGCCACACTGAATAATAGTCACTGTTTAAACAAATATATTTTATTCCAAAAACATACATATGGGTTATAGCAATAATTTCTCACTTCTATTTCCAGTTTTTAGTATCAGTGAGACTTATTTGTTTTGCTTTTCTTTTCATTTGTTATTTCAGAAAGAGCTTATTTCGACCCTATTTCCATTAAAAATTAGTGTTTGACATTTCTTTTTTTAGAAAAGATTTTTGCTTTATTTTATGTGTATGAGTGTTTGCTTTCCACCCACATTGGAGGGATGAGGTGTTGGAGACTCTGGAACTGGAGTTACAGTTGTGAACCACCATGTGGCTACAAAAATAGAAATGGAAAGCAGCCTGTGCTCTTAACCACTGAGCCACATCTCCATCCTGTCCGTCATTGTTTATTAAGGAATTCTTCACCTGCTAAAGCTCTGGAACCTTTGCCTCCCATTACATTTCCTTTTACCATGTTTTTTTTGATTTCTTTTGTTTTTGTTTGTTTGATTGGTTAGTTGGGTTTTGTTGTTGTTGTTGTTCTTTGTTTGTTTGTTTGTTGTTGTTGTCGAAACAGGATCTCGCTACAAGTCCTGGTTATCCAGGAACTCACTCTGTAGACAAGGTTGATCTTGAACTCACAGAGATCCACTAGCTTCTGTATCCCATGTGCTGGGATTAAATATGTGTACCACTATACACAGCCTACTATTCTATTTCTTAATTGTGTTAAAAACTTTATAACAAGTTAAAAGTACATCATGTTCACTTTGTTTTGTTATATTTTTATTTTAGTTAATACATGAAAACATAAAAATGTATCAATAAAGTTACACATGGTATTTTGATACATATAAACATTGTATAATGTTTAAATCGAGTAAAATAGAGCTTTAATGCATGAGAAATTTCTTCAATATATTTTTATGATTATTTGAGAATTTCACATATTATACTCCAATAATTGTCACTTCTCGGTCCTCCCGGGTCTACCCCCTCCCTTTGACCTCCCTCCTCAAAAAAGAGGGAAACAAGACAGGAAGGAATGAAGGAGAAAAGGAAGGAAGGGAAGAAGGGAAGAAGGGAAGAAGAGGAGAGAAGAAAAAGAAAAATGTACCAAGTCCAGTTGCCCATATACTCACTGGAACATGGTCAAACTCCCAGTGGCCAGCCCTTTAAAGAAAACTGAGCCCTTCCCCACTCTACCCCCACAGAAGCCGTCAGCTGTGAAGAACTACACTTTAGCATCCTGTCACAATTTTTAAGAGTTCCCTTTAATGGCTTCCTGTCTAGACTGTTTCTTTGGGGGAGGCATGTCTTTGAGTTTGTGGTGGAGCTGTTGAAATGCTTTCTTTGTAGCTTTTGAAAATATAGTGTGTTCTCTATCCATAAGCACGTTAGTATAAAATAGCACACTGGAAGTTTGTGTTTTTGCCTGACATAGTACCCATCAAATATTCCTTCTCCCGTCTACTCTCTGCAGGCCCTAGGAACCATTCTATTCTCAACTTCTATGAAATAAACATATTTAGATTCTACATACAAATGACATAATATAGTGATGTTCTTCTGTGACTGTTTTATATCACACGAGATAATGATATCCCGTTCCATCCATGTTAACGTAGATTACAGGATCTCACTGTTTATGGCTGAATAGTACTCCATTATGTACATGGGCTATGTTAGCTTTGTCCATTCATTGGCTAGGTACATGTGAGTTGTTCCCATTTCTTAGTTATTGTGATATGCTGCCATGACAACAGAAAGTCTCTTCTACATATTGATTTTATTACTTTTAAATATAATATATGCATATTAGTGGGACGACTGGGTCATATAGGCTAGTTTTTAATTTTATGAGGAGCTTTTACACTGGGGTTTCCATGGTTCCTGGGTTTCACACTTATACTAACACTGAACCATGGTTTTCTTTTTCTTAAATACTCTTAATTGTTTCCTACACTGTTTTTGATAATAGTCAGTTTTAACCTGCAACTTCCTTATGATTAATGTTTTCATGTATACACTGACCAATTTTAGGTCATCTTCTGAGAAATGTCTACTGCTGCTCTTTATAGAATCATTTCCTGTTTTATTTTGCTATGAAGATTTCATGGTTTGGGTTAGTTGGTCAGTCAGTTTGTTGGTGGATTCTTCGGTTGGTTGGTTGCCTGGTTGGTTGGTTGGTTGGTCAGTTGGTCAGTTGGTTGGCTGGTAGGTTGGTGGATTGGTCAGGTGGTTGATTAGCTTGTTGGTTGGTTGGTTGGTCGGTTGGTTGGTCAGTTGGTTAGTCTGTTGGTTGGTCAGGTGGTTGGTTGGTTGGTTGGTTTAGTTTTGATTTCATTGAGTCAGAGTCTTTCTATGTATTATAGGCTGACTTCAGATTCACAACTCTCCCATCTTGGCCTTCTGGGTGCAAGGATGGCAGGCATGCAGCAGCTCTCCAAACCTCTCGAGATTTTTAGTTCCTTATATATTCTGCATATTCACTCCTGTGGATGTCCTGTTTGCTGGTGTTTTCAATTCTCTGGGCTGTCTCTTTGATGGCTGTTGCTTTTAGCAAGTATAGTCAATGGGGGAAGAAGGGTCTGCCATCTGACTGAAGCTGCAAACTGCACGTCAAACTGAAAACCCGAGCAGGTTAAACCATCGTGCTGTTTCCACCTTGCTCACTGCACTTTTGACAGCACACATGTGCATGCATGAGTGTCTTGTCTCTGCTTTGATGAGGGGAATTCAAATGCAAAAAGGTTTCTTCTCAACTAGAAATATTATCAGACACCTGTGCAATCAAATCACCGAAACAAGCTACAGATACAGCTAAGAAGGGTCTTATGGAACGTGTGCAGGGCATTGGTTGATGGACACTGCACAAGTCCAGGGACACCCACTTACCTTCCTTTTATTCCTACACAATTACTAAATTCTCTTTTCCACTTAACCTTCTCTCAGTCCATTCAAATGTGCCTCCTCCTTCCTTTTCTGTAAAGATCACATTTCCTGAAAACCCACCTGACTTTGGTTATTTGTAAATGATGTATGTGAATTTTTTGCAAATGATTTTTATTACATTTCAGGATAATAATGAGCTCATACCATCCCCCCTTCCTCCACTATACTTGGGATGATACATATTAGAATAACTTGGACGATTACACTTCTGAAATCCACTTTGCCGATCACTTCCTTTTCCCCGTCTCTACTTCATGGTTCCTTAGAAACTGCCAGCATATCTTGGCATCAGGTCCCAGATGTACCTATTTCCACATGTCTCCAGGGAAAGTCCTTTCATCTAGACTCAATGTCACTTGATCAACTAGAGTAAACCTTAGTAATTAATTCATAAGGATACAGCAAGAGCCCATTCAGAGCTGGTAGAGAGTGTAGCAAATTCAGGTCATAGACCATTCCTAATTTAATCATTTCTTTACTAGTTGCATAAATAAAAGCTTTATTGGAAAAGGTCATGTTTGTAAAGAGCTGGAACCAAAATGAAATCAAGTCTTGCTATGCATAACACCTTCCCTTTGCTAAGGGAGCTTACTGGTGAGGACAGGATCTGTTCAAACTGTGAAGATGGATGGCAGGCACAGAAGTGCACAACCTGAGTCTGGAATCGTCTCACTGTTTCTGTGCTGCCTTCTCTGGTTTTCATGTCTGGCTTATTAGAACCATTGACTCCCCAAATTATACAAAGGAGTTAAATTATTTTGTTTCTTCTCTCATTTCTTGGTATTATGTGAGACATTGCTACTTCCTTAAGAACTATGCCAAAGCATGCTGGGAGGAGAAGAGGAATAGGTTATAGGACAAAGGGGGAAATCACATCCTGCAAAAGTCTTTGAAGTGTTAGACGATCCATCTGCCTGTTTGAGGCTGAGGCTGAATCTCTTTTTAAAATGCATCAAATGTTTGAGTGTGAAGTTCGGTCCTGACAGCATCTGTGATTCTCTGTGGAGATAGCCAGAGCACAGCTTCCCAGATGCTGTTTGTATTCACATGAGAAGGGTTTGATCCAAAGACCTAGGCAGACTGGACCATGTGGAGCTGAAGTAGACAGGTCATTTTCAGAAAGTCCTGTGAAGTCTCAGCAGCCAGGCCACATAAAACTAGAGCAGGATAGACTCAAGGCTTTAAATTCCAAGATTCCATGTTGTCAAGTTCCTTTTTGTCCTCCTTACCAGAAGATACCAGAAGGAGGGCAGGGTGAGCAGGTTTTCCTGGCATTTCCTAATTCTTGTTTGTAATGGATTTTTTTAAGGCAAGCTAGGAAGTAAATTTTTCATTTGAACACAGATTTTCAGAAGAAAGCCGTAATAGGGTGTCATTTCCATGACCAAGTGCATGGAAATTATTCAATGTAGACAACATACATCTTGAAATCTTAGCTCTCCAGACTGACTGTATAAGATATACTAGCAACATCACATTGACCAAATTACATACCGAACAGTTACTACACCATTAAAACATTCCATGTGAATATAAACTTAAATGTGACTGTTTAATGTTTGTAGGTGATTAAGGTATCAGAGTTGGGAAGTATTTGAGTCAGATTTTGGCCCAAATACTGTCCTATCTCAACAACACTTGCTCCAAAACTCTTAAGTAAAAAACAATTGTCTATAATAACTTTGCATTTTGACATTATCTCTAGCCACTCCATCATTTTCTTTGATGCCTGCACCTTGACAAGGATAGTCAAAGGCTGTGTAGAACAGAAGAAAGAGTTTGAATGTGCTCCTTATGAAGTTAGTTCTGGAGCCAGTCTCAGGCCTTTGTACAGGCTTTCACCATGTAGTTAGCCAGAAGTTTTCTTTTAAAAAGCATTTTCTTTTTTGTTTTATGACCTAAGATCGACATTTTCCAGTATCTAATTAGTAACGGTTTTTAAACTTTCTTAGGTTAAATTCCCACTACTAATAGAAAACATTGTCTTGTGATTGACCAGATACTTGAGGGGGGGAGCAATAAGTTTGGGGGTAGCTAAAGTACAGCCATCTAAAAAGCTGATCTACTATATAAAGTGAATGCCTAAATGCAGGTACGTTGATTTCTATGTTACGAGGTTTCTTGCAATGTGTGGAGGATGCCATGTTCATACAAATAGCACTTTGAATCATTAAAATACTCTGATTAATCTATGTAGATAGAGTGAATCTTATGTTCTCCCAATGCCACAAGAAAGGCCTGGGTTCTGCTCAAGTCTTTTGTTTGTAAAAGCTGCTCATTTCTTTGTGCACCAAGATTCCCCAGGTTAAATTTGCTCTGTGAATGACAACCCTACCTAATTTGTGGGGGTATTTCTAGTATTTAAGCCTGGAGCCTTCAGATTTAACATCTGGGTGTAATGAAAGCAATTCCTGTGTTTCGGCTAGTCTGCTCTCTTGAGCATGGAGCTCCAGTGCAACCTGTGCACAATGCCCACCTCCACTACCCACACAGTAGCTCAGCAAACTTTAGGGGTGAGAGAAGCCTTGATGAATAATCAAAGCCTACTCCAGCTTAGCAGATGAACATCTGAAAACTCATCCCTTTTTAATGAATCTTGCTCTGAAGGTCTGCTTTGAGTAAGCCATTCATTCATTCATTTGTTAACGCAACAACTGATTGGGCACAAAGAAAAATAGAGTATTATTTTCACAAGGCAATGATATTAGCAATATAAATAGTTAAAGTGAGCTCAATAACATGATTGTAGGGATGGGTGAAGAGGAACTGAGCCATCTTAAGGACTAAAAGCTTTAAAAAGCAAACTTCTAAGGTCTGGGGAGATAGTATTGTGTTCAGTCCTGCAAACCCATATAAAAAAAGCCAGGTGTGGGGGAGTGTGTTTTAAGTTGTAGCCCTGGAGAAGTGGGGCTTGCTAGCCAACCAGTCTAACCTAGTTAGTGTGCCAGTAACTCTCTCAATGCAAGGATGACAGAACCTGAGGAGTCCTATCCAAGGCTGGCCTCTGGCCTCCATGTATATGTTCAGTGTGTCCGTGTGTACCTCACACACATGTGGCCATGCATACACAGCTATTCATAGATGTACATACCCTATACATACACACATGCACTAGGAGGGCAAATCTGACTACTTTTATCCTTTCTTTGTTCTTTTATTCATTTTTAAAAAGACATAATCTACTGTGTTGTCCACTCTCCACCCTGAGAGTCCTGAGGGGCTGTAGCTCCAGGTCTGAGTCAAGGAGTAGCTTCCCAGAAGGGCCAGTGAGGAGCAAAGTGTGATGCCAGGCTCGAGATGTACATTCTCATCCAAGACCCTGTGCCTGAGCCAACAGTACTGGGTTTTATTCTGAGTGTCATGGAAGAGATGTGGGGGAAAATACCCTCATAAAACATTGATCGGACTGGAGAGCAGGATTAAAGCATAAGAAAGCACATGCAGGATACATAACTAACTACTCAGACTCAGAAAATATGAAAACAAAGACTGTGACATTGGACATGGAGACAAAATAAAACCAAGAAATATTTGAGTTGCGAGTCAGAATCCTAGCATCTCCTGAGTTTATCATTGCCATCTACTTGCCAATATAGAAAAAACATCCTTCTGCAGAAAAGCCCTTCATGTATTTTATTGCAGCTAATATGCCTCTCACCTTGTTTCTTTTCCAAGATCAACATTTCCTCATTATTTTACACTCTGTTCATTATGTCATGGTTTCAAAGCCAATATCCCTTCTCTGGGTTCTGCCCTTGTATGCCCTGGTGGTCATTATCAGGCATATGCCAGTAACCCTCTTTAACTGGGGCTATCAAGACATACTGAGCACATCTAAGGGATCTCATGTCAGTAGGTACAGGGACCAAAAAAAGGAAAAAAGAAAGTCATTGTTCCCCATTAATCATTAAATAAAATTTGACAGAAATGTCTGTAAAAGACTGGAGTAGTTCCTGGCTTTTTCTCTACCCAGAGAGCATAGCTGAGATCTGTGACTTGTACTATCAGTGGCCTGGCTCATCAAGGTGACAGAAATTCTTATGGGGACCATTATGTGAGCACCCAGATCAGGGGTATGGCTCTTCTCCACCTGCTGTCACTCCCTACTTCCAGCTACAAGGGAGTCTTCCATTCCTCTTTCAAGTCCAGTAAGCATTGATGACATAGGCCAGTGCTTTATAGTTCACTGTACTCTCCAAGACCAGAGACACAGAGACACTCTCTTGTCTCAAGGGGGAAATAGGTGGACGGGAATGCTGAAGGCAGAAGAACCCATCCTGGTTAGAAACTCACAAAAGTGGTACTTCTTCCGTGCATGCATTTTAAGCTCCAGATGCATTTCTGTGAGCACACTGTGAAGGGCCGTGGCAGAAGCTGGTCCTGTAAATATTAGATCTCCTGCTATATTTCTAGCACAAGCTGTTATATCAACTGAGGAACAGTAATGCTAAATAATTGTATTGCTTATGCATTTCTAAATGCTAAACATTAAAATACCGTCTCTTCAACCTCGCTGAGACCTAATTTATAACAAAGTGAACGGATTTTTTTTCATTCAAATGTTCTGAAAACCATTCAATCATTGATTCAAACTGAAACCCGTCACTCACACAAACAGGTAGCCTAACAGTTTCACAGCAGGTAGGATACCTTCTGAAGCTAGTCCAGGCATTGCCTGACAGGAAACAAACCTGAATATTCTGAAGAAGTGTTTTTAATTTACCCCATAAAGACTTAACTAAATGAAAAGTAGAAAGGAAGGAAGGAATAGAGAAGAAGGAAGGAAAAGATGAAAGAAAAGAAATTCTCGGTTCTTTCAAACCCAAACCCAGTGTCTAGAGTAAATCAACATACAGAACAAATTGTGACTCAGAACTTTGAAGTAGGTATGTGTACTCACTCAGGATAACTCGGAAGGGTGTAAATAAGTCCTGTGCAAATAATTATGCAGAGCCCATTTCTGCCTCACACTCATGTATGCCTGCCTAATTGAATTGAGTGTTTAATCCCAGGATTCATTATCTGTTTCCCTATCTAAGTCTTGTTTCCCCATTTATATTTAGCACCCAGCTGTCCCCTCATCCAAATGGTCAACTGTAGTCCTGTTAAAGCTTTGAGATGGGCCTCCAGGACCCCCAGCTTTTCTGGAACAATTTTCTCAGCAGGCGGCAGCTGGGTCTGACTGTGTCCCTCTGGCTGGGTTAGAATTGTCAGAGAGAAAATGGCCTTAAGAACGGGTGTAGGGCTCTGTCCTTCCAGCAGTAGCCCCAGCAGAGCTGGCCACGGTGTTCTTGGTCAACACAGGGTGTTGCTCCCTTTTGTAGTAATCAGAATAAAGCAATAAAAAGATCAGTTAACTCGCTTGCTGGAAGTTATTGATAGAGAAATTCTTTCTGCACGAAAGATTATAAACAGTGTTATCTGAGGATGAATTTGTTTTAATTTGGCATTGATGTATTTGATACCTGGTAGGATCAAAGAAAACAGAATCAAAGGGAGAAACAGAAGCATTCTGAATATAGGCCTCTTTCATAGATAGAAAATCTCTGGACTAGAGTGCTCAAATTTATTTGTACTGATGTTTGTTTAAAGATCAATATTAAATAAATTGGTCTGGAAGCTATAGTCATAAAGCAGCTGTCGAACTAATGTAATCCCACAATGCCATTTTGTCTACTGCATGAAACCTGGTTAACTCACATGTGGAGAGCACTTGAAAAAGGAAATCACTGAACTGGATTTTTCTGAACTTGGACTAAATTGCAATCAAATATGAAAGGCATTTTAAAAAATAAAAATGTAAAAAGCATGCTGATCCCTTTCAGGGATTGGCAAGTGACTTTTTTAAACCTAAAACTTCCTTACATGATATAATAAATGCCACTTCCTGCTCTGTTGTGGTATCAATAAGAAAGGTAAAACCCTAAGACCATTGGGGTTTTTTTTCGGGGGGGAGTCTTGTCTACCCTTGTTGCATTTGATCATATTGATGACATTTGCTGGTTGATTTGCTTTTGAGCACTGTCTTTGTAGTTTGTGTGGTTCATTGTTCCCTAGTATGAATCGGCATGCTCACACTTCCAGTTCTAAAGTGTTTGCCCACTCTATATGCATCAGAGATTCTGAGGCAGAAACCCACAGCCCAAGGCATGAAGACTGTGCCCCTTCTGCATGGCAGCCGTGTAGACTTACCCCACTCTCTTTGACACATTGCTTGAGTGTCCAAGGTTTATTTTTGTTCTGGTTACTGACACATAAGATAGGAGTTCTGCTATGGAGTGCCATAAAGTCCATGATATAATCATAGAGGAGTCATCACGATGCGGCAACAAAGAAAAACCACATGTTGGTAACCACATTCCAGATGCTAAATAACAACGCATTTGCTGTCATTGAACCATCAAAGAAGAGGCACACTTGAACTCAGTCTAATCCATTTACCTTATTTTTGGTGGTGGGGGAGGGGAATACTGTTCAGCAGCAGGGCATGACTTCCTTCAACCTGTTCTGAGCAACCTGGCTAAGGAGCAAGGCTTAGAAGTGAGTGTTTCCTAAGGAAAGGAATGGCAAGGTTCTGCGATGCGAGTAGAATGACCTGGGGGAGATAACCCACCTTTGCAAAGTCTCAGCTTCCTAGTCCAAAAGGAAGCAGTAAAAGCAGTAGATAGCAAACAGGGTTGTGTTAAGGACACAACCTAAACTACTACAGTGGTTGAGTGGTTGAGGGTGCATACCACTCTGGCAGAGGAGTGGAGTTTGGTTTCCAGCACCCAGACAGCCCACAACTGCCTAGAACTCCAGCTCCAGGGGAATCTGATGCCTCTGGCTTCCAAGGCCACCTGTGTAAATATCCTCATACAGATACACACATGTACATAATGTAACTTTTTTAAGTGAAATAATCTTAATTACCTGGAACACAGTTAAAAATGATCACTCCTATAATCATGTTATCATATAAAAAATGACTCAAACAGTTTTATCTCACTTAAACTAGGAACCACAGACCTCTCCTGAGCAGATTAAACATTAGAAGGAATGAAATAGATCATGCTATTTTAATAATTTATGCAAGTGAAATCTGTTTCACAATATTGTTCTGGTTTCTGGAGGTTCGAGAATATACTTAAATAGTCTAAAATGTAAGAAAGTATTTCCTCTTACTAACTCATGTCAGATAATTCTTAAGTCTTTCACCCTAGCTCCTAAGGAGGTGCTGAACCTTGCCACAGTGGAAGCCAGCAGTTTCTGGGTTCTCTTTTTCTGAGTGGCCAATGCCTCACTTCAGGGAAGTCACAGCTGCGCCTCAGCTATCCAAATGTGGACCTGGTGGAGGAGGTGTATCTTTTCATGTTTCTTTTGCCATTTTCATCTTGTTCTTCTTGTTGCTTTACCACTTTGGGAGATTAATAATAATAATAAATAATGATACACTGAAAATACCAAAGAGGCCTGAGAAATTACCATACCTTTTACCCCCCCCAAAAAACTTTAACCTTCAGGGATTTAGGATTTGTTCTGTCAATACCATTGCTGTGTCCTGAGAAAGTTATGGTGTCAATAACAAGGAGAATGGGACATGAGACAGATACCTGTGTCTCTTGAAGGCTTGCTGGCCTTGTGTGGTGATGATAATGCATAGTAGACAGAGACCAAAGAAACGGCGGGACATTGAAGCGCCATCCATACTACAAAGTCAGGGTTAGCTTCACGCACCGTGTGGAAAACTCTGTCCACACCAGGACTGCCGAGGGCTTTTGCGGAGGGCTTTTCAGCATGAAAGGGCACAATCTTGGAGTTCTGCAGACATCACTCGCCCCGCCCCCCAGGCAAGCACTTACCTGTTGGTGAACTTACATATGTGGGTCACACAAAGGAGAGAAAGAAGCTCATTGTCCCACACCTGGGAGATCGCTGAGTGTTGTATGATACAGCATAAAGCTTGGCCCAGCCATGATCAGTTTCTCGGACAGCTTTTGTCTGTATCTGAGGAGGATTGTGGAAGGCCTCTTCCCTCCTGTGCTTTCTTGTTAATCAAAGGCAAAATAAATTTTGAAGGTGTTTTCTTTCCAATACTTTCAAGCAATGTCTTCTCTCAACTGCAAATGTTGTATCCTTATTGGTGAGGATTTCTTCCCCCCCCCCTTAAGCCTGGGCAGGCGCCTAGGACAGTCACATTCCTAACTTGGCTTTCTTCAGTCGCTCTGGAATGTTTTCTGTGTCCAAAAGAGATTTTAGTTGGCATCTTGATTTAACATCTTTAAAAACCCATGTATGTGTATCCAGTTTATATATTTCGGCTTCTCTTAATAAAGATGTAAAAACTTAAGCTAAAATTGTAGCTGATTGTGCTGAATTATTGCACTGAGATAGATTCATCAAATCTCCCAGCTGTATAAGACAGGACTTACTAATGAAGTTCCCTATCAAAAAGAAAAGCCTAATTTTGATTTGGCTTAGGTAATGAACTTCTTTTTCCTGGTGTGACAGTCTGCATGGGGTGGCTAAAAGAGTAGCTAGAGAGAGTGCGTTCACAGAAGCATTATGCAAAATGTCTTTTGTCTCTTTTTGCTGGGATATATTAAATTTTCAATGTAGTCTATGTAATATAAAATTATGATAATGACTTTTGGCCCACTGTGAAGGCAGCTTGCTGGTCCTGAGCGTGTGTGTCTGGCTTGAGCACTAGGTTACACTGTGGGAGTTGCCTTTTCTATTAGCAAACCTCTAGATACCTAATGATGAATTTTCTTTCACCAAATGTTCTCCTTTTGTCTAAAATACAAGCATTTTCTAAATTGCTTTTGAGAAAAACAAGAGAGGCAGAGAGGTGTGTGGCACTAACAAGGGATACCAAAACAAAGCGAGGGATTCAGTTCGCATTGTGCTTGTGGTATAAGCCAACTAAAAGGTTGAGCAAGACCACTGAAAATATTTACCATCTTATCAGCCTAACTGCATCATTTAGGAAAAGAACAAATTGAACAATTGTTTCTCACAAAATCTGCCTATTTCTTCAGTCAGGTAAAAGTTGAGGGTTGAATTTATCACAGACAGTGTGGGAACTTTAACCATCTGTGAATGCTGTTTGCTAAGGAAACATCTTTTTCCCTTTTCAATTTTCTTTTCTAAAATTTTAGATAATTAAAGTGTATAAAGTAGTAGACATGTCAGTGTTCCTGTTTCTTGGTATATTTGATACAAGGTATCTAGAGAACTCTGTGAGGAAATGGGCAAACAATATCTTATTTCCTGTCACATGTAATTTCTGAATGATGATTCTTATCCATTGAGATAAAGGGGATTTCTCCAAGCCATCACTGAAGGCTGGTAAATTGGTCTAGACACCGTCCTAGTTTGGAAGACCTTTTAATATTTTTCAGAACCAGTTTACAAGATATGCATGATGCACATTTTCTTTATTTTCTTCCCAAAGTCTCACACTTGTCCAAATACCAGGACATCCACAGATTGGTGGTCATGGCCTCACGTGTTCTTCTCATCCACGGCTTGGTGGTTTTGTTCTCGCGTGTTCTTAGCAACATGACATGATAGTGACATCTGTGTGAGATTCACGGTTAGCTGTGATATCCAGATATGACATGATACATGCCAGAAAGTCAAGTTTGGAGGAAATTTGATGTTACATATGTTGAAAATGCCAAGTGTGTTCCACACACTGCTGGTGTGGAAGCTACCAGAGTGAGCACCCTGACTGGGTGTGCAAGCTTCCAGAGTGAGCACCCTGACTGGGTGTGCAAGCTACCAGAGTGAGCACCCTGCCTGGGTGTGCAAGCTTCCAGAGTGAGCACCCTGACTGAGTGCATCTCATGGTCTTTGAAGCGCTGGATGTTTATTACGTTCTTTGATGCATTATCTTGGGCCAGGGAAAGTCAGTGCAGAAGCTATGAATGCCTTGCCTATTGATAACAGTGGGCGTCTCTCATTGCTTCCAGACCAATGACTAACTTTGGAAATGAATTACCATTACCTATTAGAAAAGTTTATTCAAATTGCTCTTTAAAAATCAACTAAAGGACATATGGAATAGACATCCCATAAGTCGTGATCTCTAGAATTTTATTCCTAAAGCTACTAGAAACTATTGCAAATTAGTTGTAATAAAAGCTTGAATTACTTTTCTTAAATACTGAAAAATAAATTGTAAAAGAACAGTTAGGGCCACAGAAAGATGTTTGGTGGATAAGCATGAAGACGTGGTTAGGATCTCCAGGACGTGCTTAGAAGCTCACACCTGCAGCCCTTGTCCTGGGCGAGCTGAAAATAGTTAAGTCCCTGTAACCAATTGTTAACTCTAGATTTAGTGGGAGATCTCATGTCAAAAAACCAGGTGGAGAGAGAAGGAAAAGATACTTGATATCAACCTCCAGCCTACACACACGTACACACACACACACACACACAGTCATACACCCATATGTATGCACAAATGTGCACAGTTGTAAACTCATACACCACACATATCTACAAAAAAGGAAAAGAAAAAAATCCGCCTCTGTCCGTACCTTGGCTAAAGGAGATGGCAATCTTATATGCAGTTGGCTCTGCCAATGCCGTTGGGAGTGGCATCTTGTCTGTTGTTTAGCTAGTCAAGACTTGGTTACCCCATCTTCCCATGAAACCACTGTTCTTGTTGTCACAAAAGGCGTTCTGGAACTTTTTAGGAAAGCAGTGAGGAAATCAAGGTTAAGAAGAGGGCCCCATGTGGGCAAGCTATGCCACTGGAAGACACAGATAATGGGGCCAGCTCCAGTGACCTATTTCACTGTTCACATGGGGGTTAGAAGAGGGCTACTCTGAATCTAGGAAATGCTCATGGCAACTGTTTGAACTTCTTTCTTGGCTGGTTTAAACCTGTGGGCAGTGATGTGTGTGCAGAACTCGGTACAGGGCTACACACACTTTAGAACAAGCAGAGGAGTAAATGGATGGACCATTAGATTGGCAAAGTCCCAGTGGTGGCAGCCCCACTTATTTGTGAGATGCTGTGCTTGTGTGATGGTTCTGCCCCTGTAGCCAAAAAACCAGGGGTCCTTAAAAGGTTATCCTTCCATCTGCGCCCGTTTTGGTATGATGGGAAAGAGGACGGGGAAGCGGCTCTTTCAGAGAAACCTTCAGGGTTTCAAATGGCACAGGAAGATGATTGTATAGAAGAACTACAGTTCTCGGCAGCACATTTCTATGTTTCGTCTTTAATTTGGTGTCTGTTTTGCCAGCACATAGAATGTTGGAAAGTTGTACTGGTCACCCACAGTCAGATGATGATTCTGTACAGAAAAGGCCGTGGCATTGTAATTGGAAAACTGGGGCTGATTTTATTTGTGCTCATTAGAGTCTATGGCTAAAACGCCTGAGCATGGAGGAATCACTTACAAGCTAATCGTAGAGGAAAGAAGGACTTCCAATTAAAGGCATGCTAACCTGACAATCATAAACAGCATCCTGGAAGGCAACTGGAAATCCCCAGGTCAGATGTCCAGCAAAGGTTTCTCCTTGGTAAGAAGAGTGTAAATCTTGCAGCAGAGTCACGTAAGGGTTCATTCTCTGCCGAGAAGCAATAAGTCATTTGCTCCATAACAAGTTGCCAACACAAAGGATTTTCTCTAGCCATGGGGCAAATAAGAGAACCCGAGAACAGAATTTCAGTCTTCTGTGCCCTAAGGAAAATGGCTCCCAGGGGACACCGTATCTACCAAGGAGGATTTCATTTAAGGTCTTGGGAAGTACATACATGTTGGCAGGTTAATCTCACTGTGCTTTCTAGCACCGTTTGGCAACATCATAATGTCTTTTACTCCTTTCAGACACAAATACAGAACTTTTCTTAAATCTTTCCATGGTCTACTAATCAAGAACCAAACTCCTCTGTTTCAATCAAACCACGTAGGAAAACAAGCTCAAGCCGCAATCTCAGTCCAACATTGTTCCGATCGCCCCCTCTGTGGTTCTGGGAGAGCTATGCCATTGCTTAGCATTCAGTCTTCTGTTCCTTTGAGCCATCTTGTGAGATCTGGGGGAGGGGGGGAGTTCCAGGCTTGCCTTAGTGGGTCCTGTGAAGATGGGGGAGGAGGCTGACAGGACTTCTGTCTTGATTTGGTTCACCACACTGGGTAAACATCTGAGCTGCTGCTTTTTGTCACATTGCTGAACTCGGAGATAATAACAAAGTAATTTTAAAGCAGAGTGTTTGAGATAGGCCTTTGATTTTACTTCTGTCAAATCCCTGTGTGTGTGCATGTGTGGCTATTATTCTATGAATTTGGACACCACAGAAACTTTTCTCTCCTGTGCTACCTTTAGAACTGTAACTGGACCAATAAAAATGCCTCCATCTCATTCTCCCTTGCCAAGAGCTGTCTTAAAGAAAGCCTTGTCATTCTCATCAAACGGCACTGGCCGCCTTCTCTGTGTCTCCATGTGTTGAAAATGTAACCGTCATTATCCCACCCAGTTTCATGCATCTTCCAGATGATTTCACTGAGCTGAAGCTATGGAGGATATGCTGACTGGCACTTTTCCCAAGCTTAATGTGTTAACAAAAGCCAATGGTGTCAGTTTTAACAGTTTTAGATAAATTCCCACGACACTCTTAACAAACGCTGAAACCTCTGCCATGTCTAACCCTGACAGATTTCCTGCCGTCATTGCACACTTAAAATAAATGTCATCCCAATCAAAAAGTTCACATTTTCTCTGACAATATAATTTGTTACTTTATTCCTGCTTTATCTTTCTTTGACGCAAGAATCTTCAGCCCAGACATGTCTCTTCTCCCTCAGTATTGGCTGTTGTCCTTTGTGTCCTTCCAAGTATCTGAGTGAGATCGGAAAGCAAAGTTAAGAGACTCTGTTCATCCCAGACATTATCAGATATTTCAAATGTTTTCTTGGAGAGAACACCATACTCTCTCTTCAAATCCAACGTCTCAACCGCTATTAGCTGCTGTAACAAAATATCATAAGC
The DNA here is from genome assembly GCA_001685095.1 of Ellobius talpinus. NCBI lineage: Eukaryota > Metazoa > Chordata > Mammalia > Rodentia > Cricetidae > Ellobius > Ellobius talpinus. The sequence goes on along the minus strand of LOJH01000120.1, from coordinate 20,062 downwards.
TTGGTGGCAACAGAGGTCTGTTCTTCATGGTTCTGGAGATGAAGTCCAAGCTCACTGCCGATTTTGTCAGGTGAGAACCTACTCCCTTGTCACAGCTGTCCTTGCTGTATGCCCTTAGCTGATAGGGTCAGCATCTCTGGGATCTCTTTTACAAGGCTGTAATCTCATCTGTGAGAGGCTCCACTGTCTCGATCTAATGAACTTTCCCAAAGCCTGATACTTAGCTACCATCCACCTATCAGGGTAGAGTTTCCAGCGTGGGGATTTGGGCGGACTTTATCCACAGATCTTGTTGCTGTGCTGCAGAGCATTGAGCTCTTACAAGTTAAAGAATAGGATCATGGTTGGTTTCTAGGAAGGAACATGGGCTTTGGAGTTGGACTGGCCTGGAGCATATGTGCTTTGTGTAATAACGGACAGACCATATAACATTTCTGTCTTTCCTTGCCTGGGGTCCATGAGTCGGACATCTAGAACAAACCACGTGTCAGGGCAGTATGCCTGCCATCGCTACGATGCTTTGTAAAGCTCTAGGCTATGCCGTGTGCTGTATTTGTATGACAACATTCTTCTGCCTTTTGATCGTGACTCTGCTGCACATTCTTTTGCTCATTAGCATCTTTCTGTACTTGGGAGCTTGGTGGAGACACCTGAGATGCTAACCCAACAACTGAGTTAAATGAATCCCTCCGACTAGAAAGGAAAGGGTGCCTCCTGTCTGTGAAGAATGATACCCAGTTGGCCCAAACTCAGCCGTCTTGCACAGTGACCTTGCATGGTTGACTTAAAAGAACTCACCGGAATAACTTTCAGGCTTCTGGATGACCAGGCAGTATAGGCTAGTGGACGGATCTAGGATGGAATATCTAGGCCAGACTCTTGCCAACAACCTCGATCTGCAGAAATGAGGTCAAGCCAGTTCTCAGTTCTTCAGTTTCCACTAATGCCACATCAAGGAGTTGCATGATATGGTCCTTAAGGTTCTTTCAGGATAAAATCAGTGTGGTTTTAAAAGTATAAAAGATCTGTTGGAAGGCGACTGTTAGTTTTTGATCAAGCTTTTTTTTTCCCTTCATTAGCTTAAAGCCAATCCATGGAGTTCCGAGCTGGTGTGTTCTCTGTGCTGTCACCTCCCCGCCCCCACCTTCCCATCACTCTTTCTCAGAGAATAAGAGAGAGGTGGCTTGCACAGCAGCTGGCTAATTTCCCTGGTTCCACACTACTGTTTAATGATCCGTTTCTAGTGTACCACCTCTCTCATCTACTGAAAGATAGGTACAAATTGTACCTATAAAAATTAGAACGTGACTCAGAGTTATCTTTTTCCCCCTTTCAATTTTTGTACATTAAATAACTTTCCATCGTTTATTTATTTATTTATTTATTTATTTGTCTTCACAAATTCTGCATTGCGGTCCCTGACGCCCTCCATGTTTTTGAGATGTTATGCAAACAGATGCCCTTAATGTGTTCTGTTGTCTTCAAAGAGCATGATATGAATTCACAGGAGGCAGCAGCCTGCAAAACAGACCATGGTACTCACCCTGTGGGAAGGAGTGGTTGCCCAGGAAGTCCTGGGGACTACTTCATCTCTGCCTTTGCCCACAAGGTGTGGGTGAGGGCAAGTCCTTGAGAAGTAAAGCCTGGGACATGGGTCATTTGTAATGCAGAGTCATTAAGCAAGGCCTTATAGAAAGCAATCCTGTGAACACCCCCATTGTGGAAAAAGACCATTTTATTGTGTTAATCAAATAACTGCTGTAGAAAGCCCAGCTTCTTAAACTGTTGTTCACGACCTCATAGGGACCCATGTGACTGAGTGTGAAAGTCACACACACACACACACACACACACACACACAATCCACACCAGTAAAAGGGTCTGAATGGTCAGTGAAAATTAATTCAAATCAAATGTATAATGATCATCACAGCACGAAGCACCAACAAATGCTGCCTAAAGTATGGTGGCTCAGAATATAGGCTAGTACATGTCATGAACTGCAGGATTTCTGTTCCACAGAGTTGTCGATGCTTACAAAGCAGAATGGTTGAACTATGAAAACAGAGGCTTGCAATATTTCCCCATTGTCACTCCCCACTGGCACATCTTTGCATTCTATTATGTTAGATTGTTTGATTTTAAAAATTATTGTTTGACTTGCTGAGTTGAGTTTCATTTTTAAAAAAAGTTAAATGAATTTTGGTATGAAATTAGGATAGAATTTTTAACAATTTCTGAGATGGCCCTAAACATAATTCTGCCATTTTGTACTATGTGTTTAAGCAAAGTAGTGATGTCAACACTGAGTATTATAAAGTCAAAATATCATCCAGCTCTGAAAGACAGTGAAGATTTTCCATATGCTACAGTACAATAAATCCAACCAAGATGTAGTTCTTTTAAAGTACATTCACCTTGTTAAAACACACATTTCCTTTCATCTTTGCTATATGGCGAAATTACATGTATACCAAAGAATTGTTTCAAACTAACCTTCTTTAAAGTTTGTTATCAGTAAGCAATTTACACACGTAATAGGCCTGGTGTTGGATTAAAAAAATAGTGGGCAGAAAAGGGTTGTGATTGGGAAAATTTAGGAAAATTTTGAAATAGTAGACTTGGGACCCAGGGTCCTTCAGAGCAAAGCCTAGCTTTCCACCCACAGACTAGCCATGGGCATCATGTCTTCTTAGATTCAGCTGGTTCTTCTTTTAATTGAAGGTCTGGGGCTTAATGTCTGTGTAAGGTGTCTTCCCATGTATTTGAAGGTTACTGTTGGGATCCTTGGAATATGTGTACATGCTTGTGTTTAGTGTCTGTCTGTTCCCCCATCTATAAAGGGCAGGGAATCTGGGCAAGAAACATGAAGACAAAATGCCTGGTAGAATTTTCTCTGAGCAGAACAAAGAATCCTTTCAGCTGGACTCTGTGGGGCCGGGCTTCATACCTGTAATTGTTTAGTGGAAAGTCTAAATGTGGTAGTTCAAATGAATTGGCCATTACCAGCAAGACAAACCCTTGTAATGCAGTTTGGAGCAGTTAGTTGACTATTCTGAAGAAAGCAGAACAAAACTGTCAGGGTCAGCTTCCATTCTAACGTCCCATCTGACAGAAGGGAAACTTCTGCCTGCCTGGACCAGGGGAGGGCTGGAAGGAGTCTTGTCCACCACTTCCAGTTGCTAGACTGGAATGGGTCTGTTTCGTTTTGGGTTTTGGATTTGTTTTCTCTTTGTGTTATCAGACTAAAGCTATTTGCACTCATCGCATCCCTGTGGTTCTGCTTTGGCCTGTTTTGGCAAGCCTCAGGCTTTGCAGTAGCTGTTCCTGGGAAAGGTCACAGATTTGGACTATTCGGAAAGGCATCCTCATCAGTTAAGATTGGAAAACAACAAAAATGCAATATTTGTTTCTGTAAGTGTAATTAGGTTTGGATTGGACCGCGGCTTGCAGAGACTTAAGTGGGGGCGCTAGTGGGAGGCAAAGAAAGGTTCTTCTATGAGGTCAGAGGTCCTTCTGTGAGGTCAGAGACCAAAGCAGCAGGAGCCAGATTTCTCTGCCTGTGATTCCCCTTCGTCCAGTAACCATGTCTGTATATTACCAGTTAGATACATGTCCCATTTGGATACTAGAATTGGTGTTGGGACTTTCTCCTTGAAATTCAGCAGTGCAAATGATGCCTGAGTGTAGATAGTACTTCAATGCTATCTAATTGATAACAGATAGTGTTCTTCCTCAGTGAATCCCAAAACAAAATCTGAGGTCTGTTACCAAGACACCAGTTGTGAGTGCAATGGCAGGACAGTAAGCAAAACAGCATGGTGGAAGGAGGGCACTGGGTCTCCAGTCAAGCCTGCCTCTTTGCCCTTATCACGTGGCCTTGGACAGGTTCTTTGTGAGAATAACCTTTTCCTTCTAGAACAGTGATAGTGATAATGAGTCACCATACCTCAGAAGGTAGTCGCAAATTAAATACCATAGCTTGCAGCAAACCCACATTAGAATGCCTAGCAGTCTAGCTGTGCTTAAATATGATTGTTGTTGTGTCCTTCTTATGACTTACTTAGGTTTTTAAAAGAGTTATTTCAGAGAGAGAGAGAGAGAGAGAGAGAGAGAGAGAGTGTCTGCAGCAGGGGAGAATGTGCTGGTGGCCGTGGAGGAAGCAGGTCCCCTGGAACTATAGTCACAGGCAGTTGTGAGTCACACAATGTGGGTTCTGGGAACTGAACCCAGGTTCTCTGCAAGAGCAGTACACACTCTATGGCTTAGTCACCTCACAGCCCCAAATATTTAGGCTTTTGATCCAGGCACGATGATAACACATGCCTGTAACACCAGCCTTCAGGAGTCTAGGGCTGGAGATAGCAACTTGATCCGCCATAACTAGACCGCACCTTAAAACTACTTACCCGATCTGACTCTTTGGGGTTTTTTGTTTGTTTGTTTCTTTGTTTTGTTTTTCCAGAGATGTAAAAGACTGGACTAGGGGATTCCTCTGTCTCTGAAGTTTATTAAATTATTGATGAGAATATTGACTATATTATACAAGCATTTTAAACAAATTGACAAACATAATTTTAACAAATCACTATGCCCTTTCTGCGTTTATTGCACAGCGATGAAAACAACTTCCTGTTATATCCAGAAGAAGAAGATATTGACAATCCTGTAGCATTTTTATTCCATTAAGAAGTCTGTAGCATATTTTTCAAACAAAAAATCAGGGAAATTTTTTTTACCTAATTTTCTAATTTTTGGTTGAATAGCAATGATATATTTTATCTCATAGGATCTCAAAACCACATTTTAACTTTCATATTTTTAACCAGATCTTATATCTATTTATATAGTACTGACTAAACTGACATATATATTAAAAAGCAACCAAGGAATAAAGGTTATTGTTTGAGTATATAAATCTAAAATAATACAGCAACTGGTCTTTCAGTGATTAAGGCTGCCTTCTCCTTTAATAACTCTCCTAAGAAACAGGAAATGTAATTTCCCTACACCTTTCCTGGGGCTCTCCAATCAGCGAAGTCCTCTGGGGGGTTCCCCACTGTATATTCCTTCATCAACATGGAGTCCCCCAAGGGGCCCACACACTCTGTTAAAATTAGCTGTGTTCCACATTAGTGACACAAAGCTGAGTATTCCTGAGAGAGGTACACAGTTGTATGGTGCTGCTTCCTGTTTGAGCAAAATCATATCTTTAATTGCAGAGAATTTTTTTCATTACCTGTTAATTGATAAATCATGCTTGCTCCTGCTGCTGGGATCCCACACCACAAACCTGATCATGAAGCAGCCTCCAGCCCAACCCCCCATTGTCCTTCTCCACCCCAAACCCTCCAGCCCAACCCCCATCATTCTTCTCCACCCCCAAACAAAAAGGGCAGGAAGCAGCATGGCTAGAGAAAAAACAAGCAGGTTGCAGCCCTAAGCTTTAGGCTTGAAGAGGTGCATAAAAAAGTGTGTGTGTGTGTGTGTGTGTGTGTGTGTGTGTGCACGGTTGTATACACATACATATACGTGTGTATGGCATTTAAAATAGTTCCCTTTTCTTTCCCCTCCTTTTGTCGTTCTTGTCCTTTGATTCATATTTCTAATCTGGGTAGCAAGAGGCCACCGTCTTGGGAAGAACAGTAAAAGTCCTGAGTACAGTGAAATAATTTAGCTGATAATTCCCTGCTGTATAATTTTCTCTGCTTCCTGCTAGCTGACCTTGTGGGCTCCTGTCAGGTTGCTAAGGGAGATCCAGCAGGGCTCCAGCTCTGTTCCTGTATTTTTAAGAAGTATTATAGGGTAGAGTGGTGTGTTGGTGGCAGTTGAGTGATGGGACTGGGCGCTGCATATTTGATCAAATAGGGTGAAGCAATCCTCCCCACCCCTTGCCTGTCTGTTCTTTTCCTCCCCACCCTCAACCCTCACTTTCCATGAGAGCCACAAAATAGAGAAATTGCTGCAAACTGTTGAACTGGAATCCTGAACTTGATGGATGTCATCAAAATGTGACCGGATCCCTTGGGGCGTGGCCTAAGAAAAAGACTGGCCAAGCAGATGACATCTAATGGAATTCAGAGCCTTTTATCTCAGAGATGTCAATCTTTGTCCAGATCAGAGTTGAGTGGAAACCTTGCAGTGTCTTCAGAGTGGGCTTGCAGAGTCTGACTTGAAGCCCCTCTCCCTTGCCCCCAGCTCTTTGAGCTGGACCACATGCAGGTTGAGCAGGTAGCAGAAGGCAGAGTAAGCAGCTGGGGAAACTGTCTGTATCATGATGTTTCCAGCCCAGGCAAAAGTTACCCTGCTCATTATGAATGGGACGTAATACACCATTGATTTGTGTCCAAGTAATTCCCAGGTAATTATAGGCCATCGATCTACCCAAACAGGAGCCTTGGCAGTTGTATTCTTCAGGCCTCATGTTTCCTCACACCTGGTGACTGCAGTACTATTGCATTCAGGTTCTAGAACAATCTCATCCCTAGTCCTCCTGTGGCTGGGAAGGTGCTTGGAAACTATCAGATGGTTCCAGAAGCCTGTGAGAGGCCAGATGAATCCCAATTTCAGTGTCTACAAGCCATAATCCTTGAAGCGTCCTCTGACGCTAAAGGAGAGGTAAGGCTGCTTCCTGTTTGTGGGGGTTACTTATACGGCCCCCAGCAGTGGAACAGGAATTGCGTACGCTGGCTGCTTTTGTGTCTCAGCTGTCACCAAAAGAGTGTAGTAATATTCCTGATTAAATGTCATTACTCTGTGGCACAGAAATGGGAACAGTGACATGATTTTGGATCTATTCCTGTTAAAATTCAGCAGTCGCAGCAAAGCGCATCTACTATGGTTGAAGCACGGCTATTTTTGTGCCATATTCAGTCACAGCTCAGAATCTGTATCAATATGTCTTCACTTCATATCATTGATTCCCTGAGGCCTTTAACTAAAATGTAAGAAAAGACCCTAAGTAATAGAACGCGGAACACTATAGTTCAATCAGCAGCGGCTGCCACCTCAAAATAATGTAGTTAATGTTCCAGATTAAAATAAACTGATGATAATAAAAGTTGATTTGGTAGCAGTAGGCGAAAACGGTGATATGAGAAAATAAAGTTTGTTTCCAGTACCCCTGCTCCTGTCCTTATCTGATTATCAGATACTTAAAGCTGACCAGCAGGGATACATGGAGACGCAACATTTCCCCTTCCTAGGAAGAATTGATTACTTGCTGGATCATAATCATATTTTAGTGCCTTATATATCTATAATAAGCTGATACGTGTGTATGTGGGGAGTGGCCACAAAGAATTTTCAAAGTCAGTTCTAGGGAAACAGCCAGAGATTGTTAGTGTTCCCCACTAGAATTAAAATGTGTAATTGCAAAATCTCAGCCTCAAGGAACCAAACTGTAAAGCAAGCTGGGTTGTCACATGATCAGCTGTCTAGCCGAGCTCCTTGGGCTGACTGTAAGCTTTAGGCAGATGGGAGTGGACAGAGGCAGCCAAGTGAAATACTTCACTCATGAACACAACTGCACACCACACTTACATGACAGCCATGGTAATACATTCATCTAGATTAGAATAATTAATTGGACTGTGTATGATATCATTGATAGTCGGCATTATTTATTAAACTCTGCCAAGAGACTTTAAAATGGAATGTATGAAGCCACTGGCTCAATTTCAGACTAAGCGTTCAGGGGCCTGGCATTCAGAAGATGTGGCTTCACTAAGCAGCTATTAGGAATCATCCACAGGGCCCCACACCTTTCCCTGGGTGGGGGGCAGGGTCCTTGGATCCTGTGCCCAGGCCCTGCTCTTGAGCAAGCCATGCTCCCACTTTGGGGCAGACAGTAGAATTTATTCTCTCACTTGGCATCTGCATGTTACCAGATCAGGGCTTTTGTCTCCTTCTCTTCCTAGATAAGTTGAAACATTGACAGGCAGCGTGTTCCTTTTTCCCCCTTTTATTACAGTAATTTATAAGATATTTTAGCTAACAGGAGAACGGCCCAAGGGGGCATTCTCATGTTAATTACCAAATGTGGGCTTGTCAAAATCAAATAGCTCCAGGAACGATGCTAGTAACTCTGCATCGCTGGGTTGTTTGGCCCTCAACCCAGTATTAGCTACTTTTTAAAATCCGGGATCATTAGGCTTTTAACTGTAGAAGAAGAATCACTACCCGGGGCTTTCAGTGGAAGCCGAGGCACAGTCAGCAGCTTAAGGGTTTGATGTAAATGACATTAAAAAAATAGTTTCATATAACATACTCAGGGAGATATAAAACAAAACAAAACGAGAAAAAGCCTGCTCCAGAGAGTCAAGTGTTCTTTTTTCTGTTTCCTGCAGTGTGACAATGAAGGCAGTTGTCAGTAAAGAATGCTGTGGGGACCATGGAGAGGTCCTGTTGTATTTGAAAACATCTTACAGTTTAGTATTTAGGGTTGGTGAGTTCAAGGCAATTGAAAAAGTAAAGCTTTCTTTTTGTTGTTTTGGTTTTTTGTTTTTATTGTTGTTTTGTTTGGTTTTGGTTTTTTTCAAGACAGGGTTTCTGTTTGTAGCTCTGGTTATCCTAGAACTTGTTCTGTAGACCAGGCTGGCCTCGAACTCAGCATCTGCTGGGTGCTGGAATTAAAAGCCTGCGCCGCCACCACCAGGCTATGAAAGCTAAGCTTTTAAAACTCTAATCCTAACATAGAAAGAATTACACATGGAGATGCGCTTGATGTTTCTTCTAACAGGTCTACAGGTCTTAAAAGCAATCCCAAGATTTTCGGTTAGGAATAAGGCTCACTCACCTGAGCTAAGCAGCCACCTTGTTCCTGGGGCCTTTCCAGGATTCCCTTCATGACCTCCATTTTCTATCTGTGGTTTCTCTCCCACCTAGTCCAGGAGGAGATAAATGGAGATAAACCAGTTTTTTGTTTTTTAAAAACAAACACACAAAATCCCTCTGTAGGCAGCCTCAGCCCCTGTTGACTGCCTGTGAGGGTCGAGTTGTTGACAATGTCAAGGAAGGACTTAAGCAAACAGCTGGTGATGGCGTCAAGAAGTTAGAAGAAAGATGCCCTACCCTCAACTGCAATGTGGGTAATCCTCTTGTGCGTAATCAAGGGTCCACTATTTACCCAGTGAGAATGAATTGAAGAGGTGTGAGCTGTTAAGGTTCAGGGTGTTCCTATAGTACATGTCCTAAGAGTTTAGAGAACTTAAATGCTCAACTCCTCCGAATTACCCGACAAGCATTTATCTAACATTTACTGGGTACCAAGTTCTGTAGTAGACACTAAGGATGCAAAAATATGTATAATCTGGGGATCTCCTAAAGTAGCAAAGGTCAAACGAGGTGTCAGGCAGGCAAACAGTGTTATCTTAGGCCTTGTGGTGGTTAAAATCTTAGGTGTCAACTCGATGAGATTCCAAATCCCAGTGGAAACACACTTGTCTATGAGAGTGTTTCTAGAAAGGTTTAACAGGGCAGGAAGATGCACCCTGAATGTGGGCCACTGTGTCCCATGATGAGCAGGGCCCTGGATGGGTTGGGGTCCTGGCATTCACCTCCTGACTTCAGAGGCTGTGTGTCTGGGTGCCTCAGTCTCAAGGCTCCCTGGCAAATAAGGAGAAGACTACATTCTGTGGAGGAATTGTCTAGAGGAGCAGGTGTCAGGTACAGGGAAGGGCATTGTCATGTGTACAGAACTTGGTGATGTGGACATGTGGGTAGGCTGAAACGATGCTGTGTAAACAGAAAAATACAGGCTTTCCTGGTCATTCTGGGCCTTCTGTGGCACACCATGGACTCTATTGTATCTTGCCTTACATGGGTTTTCTTAAGGAAATTAGAGCAGAATGACAAGATAGGATCTCCTGAGAGTCTGAGTCTGGTTCCGTGTGCAGTGAGGGAGCTCCTGGGTACGAGGAGCACCTCAAGAACTAACCATCCCCTGTCCTATGACCTCCTGGTTTGGTACTTGCCAACACCTTCATTCTCCTGCAATGGTATGCCTCAGCCCAGCTTACCTTTTCATTTTTTAAATAAGAATATTGATTTTGACATTTTTAAATCACTATTAAGATCCAAAAACCTGGATTTTCTCCTTGTTATATTCTGAATGATTTGTTTCTTGGATTTTACATTTTAGCCTATGGCAATGACTTTGTTCTGTTGTCTAAGCTCTGGATAAACACGCGTAAGGCCATGTTTGGCCCGACAAAAGCAGTCTACTCTTTCACGGGTACCCACCATCTTCATTGCTGAAGCTTTCACTGTGAGGCAGAGCTAATTTTCTGACTTGGTTTTTAACATCTGTCAACTTTTCTGAATCTTTTTCGCTCTCGTGATGTGAACTTGAGGATTAGTTTGTCCATATCCACGCACCATGTTGGAATTCTAATTAGGTTTTTGCTAAATCTATAGATTCATTTGAGAAGATGCTAGCTTAACAATATTAAGCATGTCCATGAACATAAAGATCTTCTCATTATTTAATTTCTTTTAATATTTTAATTACATTTACTTATTTCCATTTGTTTAATTATCTCCATTATGAGGGTGCATGCACCTCACCCGTGGAAATCAGAAGACAGATTTTGGTAATGTGTTCTCTCCTTCTGCTGCGTGGCTTCTGAGAATCAAAGTTGGCTCACCAGGCTTAACAAAAAGCAGCTTCCCCTGCTGAGGCATCTCTCCCCCTCCCCGTGTCCATTGCTTAATTCCTTTAATGTTTCTCTCATCAAAGACAGAAACTATAGTGCTTAACTCTCGTAGAACTCTGATCAGATTAATACCTAAATATTTCTATTCTATTGTGATTTTGTTGATGTTATTTGAGACAGGATCTTGATGTAGCCCAGGTTGCCCTTAAACTTTGTAATCCTCTTTCTCCTACCTCTCACGTGTTAGGGATGACACTTACGGTCCATCAAAACCTGGCTTTGAATATTTTTTGTCAACGAATGATGTGATTTTTGTTTAAAGTTCTATTTGTATATTGCTTATATATAAGAAAATGAATGAACTTCTATATGTCTACAGCATTTACCTCTATGACTTTTATGTAAAAAGACTTTTGATGCCCTTGTACAGAGCAGATGCAGACAATTTTTTCTCATCATTGCTCCCTAAATAATAGATCATGGCAACTGTTTATGCAACAATTATTTAAGTGAGTGGAATGACTATAATATTAATATAATTGTAACAATGTACATCATAATTGTTTGATAATTATAATTCTGGATTCTGTGATTAATGTGAAGGTAAGTTAAATTGCCTGAGTGGATAGCATGCAGTAATGCACAGTTTTATATAAGAACAGGAGAATCCACAGAGCTTAGTAACCAAGATCCAACCTTCCGGGTGGAGCGGTCTCTAATGAATGCTGATGATTGGTGGCTTGATCCTGTATCCTGTGATATGACTAGCATCGCTTGTTAGTTACTGAAGTCTTATTTTTGAGTCTTCAGGATTTGGCCAAATACGTAATCATTATGTCATCTGTGAACAAGGACAGTGCATTCCTGCTCCAATATTTTCTTTCTTTTTTTGTATTATTGTCTTTTCTGCGACTTTCAGTGTGCAGTTGGCTAGAAATGCTAGAGGGGACTTCATCCCCTTCCTTAGACCTTAGGGGGCGTGTCTATTACTGGCACCAGTGTGCTCATAGCTGTAGAACTTTGGTGTATAGCCTTGATGAATTTGAAGAAATTATTCTCTATTTCTAAATGAATGAGAGTTTTCCTTTATCATATTTTACTTATTCTCAGACAAACTCATATTTGCATACAATATTTAATGTGTTTTGACAGTTTTTATCCTGGAGGAATGTGGGACTTCATGAAATGCTGCTTCTGTACCTGTTGCTATCATATTATTTCTCCTCTTTGCTTTGTTGACACGGGTAGCAATGACTCATTTTCAAATGCTAATCTTGATTTTACTGCCTGAAAAATTCTAGATGCCCAGTGTGTAAATCTAAGACTTCTAGGTTCAATTTACTATTTTTTTTCTTCGGGATTCTCTACATGTTCATTTTCCCCTTTTGCAATAGTGTCGTCTGAATTTGGAATTAGTGAGCTGCTGATATTTAGAATAAATTGAAACTGTTCCTTCCTCTTGAGTTTTTGAAACTCTGTTGAACTGTGCATTTGTTCTTTAACTGTTGGAAGAGTTCTCCACTTAGATGGGCATGCCAGAGATGAAATAATTCATTTTCATTTTGGATTAAGAAAATGTTTTAGTTTATTTTTTAGTATATGTACTCTTCTAAACTTATAAACATTGCAATAACATGATACTCTCTTAAACTTATAAACATTGCAATAAAATGTACACTTCTTTTAAAAAATAAAACTTTATTTACTGACTACCACATTAAAATGTGAACACATTTAATATAGTAAATATTTCCCAAAAACCAGATTCCTGAAAAAACAATTCTTTTATGTTGAATCTCCCCAAATCATCCTGAATCTCCTATTTGCAGCTGTATTTTTCCAAACTCTTTTGTATTTATGGATAGTGTGTTCAATTTCTTATTTTTTGTCAGATTCCATTTTTGATTATTAATTTTATTGATTGATTTCATGCTTTGACATTTTCATATACATAGATGATGCGTTCTGAGTAATATTTGACCCATGGTTTTGATTGTCGTGATTTAAACGAGTTGCTACAGGTAAAGAATGTAGAACTGAAGCCAGCATGCACTGAGGGCTTGCTAAAGCTTAGCCAGTGGTATTAATGCCTTTACCCAGCTGGGGCGCCTCCAGATGGCCTGTCCCTCTTGAATATTGCTGTATCCCTAATTATTATATGGTATAAATTAAATCCCTGATGTTTTTCTATTTATAACCATGCACACAACCACACAAAATCCTCCTTCATATTTCAGGCAATGTTCACTTCCCCTGTACAAAGTACACACACACACACACACACACACACACACACACACACAATTGCTCGCTAAGACCCCTGCTCAAGGCTCGCATGGCCAGTCTTTGTGTTTGAAGCTTTGCAATACTTGTCGGTCTGAATCTTATTAAAGTATTGCCTTCCAATCATCCAGTCCCATGGTGTTTTCAGATCTGGAACACATCTTATGAGTCACTTCACCCAGACAAATAAGCAGGCAGAGTCCTAGAGAGGTCAGCAGCTTCTCCAAGTTCTTGCTGCTGGAGGCTATCAGAGCGAAAAACCCTTTCTTGGCATGCCAAAAATCACAAGTGCGCTGATTGCCATAACTTAATTCTTGGGGGTATTTTTTTCAATTTTTAATTTTATGTTACATTCCAAACACTCATTTATCACTGTACATATTATGACTAAAATTTTATCCTAATTCATGTGATTTATTTGCTGTTAAATTTCAAGAAGGAAATTTTCAGCATTCAGAAAGGCTCCCATCCATTTGACTAAGCGTTGCTAGAGTGATTGTGTGGCCCTAGTCGGCCCTTTAACAGGCCCCAGGAGGTAAACGCTACTCTTCAGTAGCTTGCTTCTTCTGAGGAATGGTGGCTCTTAAACATTGCACAGGTAGGGGAAGTAAATATCTGTGTAACTAATTGAAACTACAGAGGGAATAGAAAAACAGAATGTGGTTATTAATAATCCCTTTATTTATATGAAATGAACTATTCATTTGAGGAGTACAACACTGGGTAGATATTGCTTCGTTTAAATTTATAACAGCTTTGTTGAATGCAAGCCTTGTAGCAAGAGCCTGATTTCACTGGTGAGTTTGCAGCCTACACAGTTAGGAGCTGGGAGAAGGTAAGGCTGTTCTCTCTACTCTGAGGTTAGACAAAATCGATGCTGGTTATTACAGTATGGTTTGTATCACATATAGTCATTTATAGTCCCCGGGTTAGGTTTCCCTATAAATATGTTGATAAAGTCTGTCCTATTACTTAAGTCTCTTCTTAGAATCCAATTCCTGACTTTGACATCTATTTAAAGGCAAAAAATAGATTTATGATGGTCCTTACAGATGAATATAAAGTACAGACAACTTTTTAATGTCAGAAAGCTTAGTATAGCTAGAAACAAAGTGGAAAATAAGACTTATCATCCTAATCCACATGCCAATTTTAAATACTGGATACTGCAAGGGCTAGGAAATTCATCGCGTAGAAACAATGGCAAAATCACAATTAAGCCATACATTTCTACTTATGATATTTTTAAGTAGTTTTGAAACTAAGTCTTAGAAAATTTCTCTAAAAACATATGAGGCTGTGACACACACACACACACACACACACATTAATTTTGAATGTTTTACTCAGTTTCATCCTAATTAGTTGAGGAAGCCTTCATGTATTTGGATGCCATATACCCTAAGAGTTAGTGATTGTCAATCTTATTGACCAGTAACTGAACTTGTTACATACACACACACACACACACACACACACACACACACACACACACACAAAATGGCTGGTTACTATTTCATTCTAGAAGACTGGGCTGAAAATTGAACACTATTTTTTCTGTCCCTTAGTATTGTGCCCAAATTTTCTCACCATCAGTTGACTCTGATGTTGTTACCCAAACCATTCTGCAAATTAAGATATATAAAATGCCAAACTCTTGACCCGAATGAGAAACCTCACTTACTTCCTTCAGTCAATAAATTAGATAAATAATAAGAGCACTGCCTAACAATGGGTTTTTGTAGGTCAGATTCCCATGGGGCTGGTTAAGATTCAATTTTCTTCCTAAATATAAACAGAAGAAACCCACCTCCTCCCCCTGAGGTAAAAAACGGCTAAATTTATGGTATCAAATAATGTTTGGGGCTGAGTTCATAGAGAAGGCAGACACTGAAGTGTGCATCCTCTTATGATTTACTAATGATAGGTGTATAACAACCATTAATTAGAGTCATTTTTGCATATATGCTGCTCATAAGTGATGCTCAAAATTATTATCAAGCATTTTAACATTAATACTATAATATAAATACTATAAAGAACTCCATAAGCAATCTAAGACTAAGTGAGGTAGAACTGCTTATTACAATGACTACATTTGGATTCATGAATTCAGAGTAATTGCCTATTTCCCTTGAACCTGTGGATCAAAAGTAGGAGCTTTGTCACGCAGATAGGTCACACGTACTAAATTGATTGAACTATATGGGTCATATACAACAAAACCAGAAGTCACTATTTTGGTCAAGGGACAAAGTAGGGAAAGGAAAGGGCTGTTGATAGGAGCTGGGAGGGAGACAGAGAGCAAAGGGAGAGAGACCCCAGAATCAGGTGTTGACATGGTGGAAACTGTCCAAGAACTAACTTCACATAACAAAGGGACTAAAGTGGATAAAAGGGGGCCCCAGAAGCTAGCTTAGCACTGTCTAATCCCAGTCCTTTGCCTGCCGGCATTCCTCTACTCTGCTCACAGAAATCAGTCTCTTGGACTCGGAAGATGACTCAGCAGTTAAGAACACTGGCTGATCTTCCAGTGTACCTGGATTCAATTCCCAGCACCGACATGGCAGCTTCAATGCTGGGGTATCTGGCACCTTCACAGCTGTACATTCAAGCCAAACACCAATGCACATAAAATAAAAAGAAATTAGTAATAAAAAGAATGGGCCCAAGTTTGGTTTCCAGCACCCTCATGTATTGGCTCACAATGACCTGTAACTCCAGGTCATTCCAACACCTTCTTCTCCTTTCCTTAGGCTCTGCACACCTGTTCATACAACATACACACGCTCATAGATATACATAACTTGAAAACCGTCTAACTGCCATGCTTGGGAACTTCAGCATCATCCCTTCCATCGTACAAGTAGCTGCAGTGCCTGGGTTGGAGCCTTGGGCAGTGAGGAGCCTGGATGGAGGTTCCTTAACTCCGAAGTCTTCGGAGACTATTGATCTTCTTAAATGGAGCTGTGTATTAAGAGGCTCACAAACATCTGTATGTAACTCCAGTTCCAGGGGAGCTGATGCTCCTTCTGGCCTCTGTAGGCACGTGCTGTGTGTACTTTACCCTTGGGCATGTACTCACATACAGACACACACTCATATATAATAAATGAATAATTAAACTATTTGAACAAAGTGAGGCTTGTTTTTTTATTGCACTTTCCCATGTCCTTACATTATTTTCTTTATAATTTCTGTCCTTTATTATAAGACATGATAACGGAAAAATATCTAGTGTTCTTAACAGCAATCCACTTCCTATAGGGAGCTTATCTAACAAAAGCACACAAGCTGCTTCTGCCTGCCCTGAGTGAGCCATTGTACCTCTCTATCATTCACCCAAATCTAAATCCCAAATCCACACAAACATCCTATTTTTAATGTTTAGTGCAGGTTCCTCTGCTGACAATGATCTTGATTAGTAAGAGTGAGGCGGTAACGTTCAAAGTCGTTTCTTTGTATTTAATCAAACCCCAACCCCAGGAACAACCCTGAGTACGCCTGAACTACTTCCTGACAGAACCCAGTTCACTTCCAGCTCTTTAAACTGGCTCCAGACGTTGTTTTTCTTTCTTAGTGGGATCTGAACCTTATCAGTCTGATTTTTCCTATTCGTGCTACAAGTTGTAGTTCTTTCTCTGCACCTTAGAAACTTTTAAATGTCTTGCTTTTCCTCACACCCAAAAGCTGTCTTCCCCCAATAAGAGGGAATAACCCTCTCAGAAAAGCTAAAACATTGAAGTTTTGTCAGCAACAAATCAGTGTTTCAGTCCAGAACCAAAGCTCAGGGAGATGGTGCTGCAGGTGTGCCAGTGTGCTCAGTTCCTGCATGGCTGTGGGCGGACCTCAGTTTCCTGATGCAAAGCGCATGCTCTGCTAACTGAGCCACACCCGCAGCCCTTGATGCCATTAGGTGTCCTTGTCTTTTCCCCTGTGCTGTCTTAAGTTGTAGTCTCTTAGTTCAAGGTGAGTTGTTCTGTCTCTATCTTATCCCTCTTAAAGATGCCCAGGGTTTTGTTTGTTTTGTTTTGTTTTTTCTACCTCCTAAATACCTGTAGTGTAGGCAGTATGGTGCATCTGATACAAAAAAAAATTAGAATAGCTTTTTAAATGCCCTTGCCTATTAATTTTAATATCTATGTCATTCCTGTTTTTAATTAAATTCTATCTTTGCTTTATATATAGCATTCTCTACATGTTTACAGGTTTAGCTGGACATTGTGATTTTCATCTTTGTATTTATACAAGTATTCCTTGAACTTTGTTCAGGGAGCCACATATGATTCTTATGAGGAATGCATTGATTGATCGATCGATTGATTGGATGATCATGAGCAACCTTTCAAGTAGAGCTTATCCCCACTCCCAGTACTGAGGCAGTATTCTGAGTCATGTGCCCAATGTAAGGGGATGCTGAAGTATGAGGTGGTCAGCTCTGGTCTTCAGGATCACAGCATCCAGAGGCCGGTAGGTAGCTCTAGCTGGCCTCTGGTGAGGCTAAAGGCAGGTTTCTCACCTCCTTCCTCAACAGTGTTACTCCCACCCCACCCCATTTTTACCATAGAGAGAGGGTAAAGGTGATGCCTGGGTGGGGGTGGGGGCTCTAAGTGGCTAGAGAGTCAAGGAACTTGCCCCTTCGGGTTTTAATTTTTAAGGAAGCCGGTCAGCTTATTCTTGAATATATAGAGAGAAGAAAATGGAAAACAATTCTGGTTTGTTTTAAATTCTTTTATATTCCTCTAAGTCCTTTTTGGTATGTGAATGTGGCTGGATGTAGATAGTGCTACTTTTTAAAGGTTTGTGTGGTTTTGTTATACTGACTTACCGATAAAACCATCTAAACTGGGGCTAGAGAGGTAACAGTTAAGAGCGCTGTCTGTTCTTCTAGAGGACCCAGGTTCAATTCCCGGTATCTGCATGGCAGCTCACAACTGTCTGTAATTCCAGTTCCAGGGGATCTGACACCTTCACACAGATATTCATACAAGCAAAATACCACATAAAATAAAATTAAATAAAATCATTTTAAAATTATCTAAAGAACCCACCCTTCCTTCCTTCCAGATTCAGCTTCTTTAATAACCAGGTTGCTGTGTCATACAGAGCTGTTCCTTGTGTGTCTTTGATGACCTTTAGGAGCCCATAGGATACACGCTGATGCTCTTCCTAATTCTGATCACCTGAACTCTTTTTTGTGCTGCTTCATCTAGCTAAGCACCAGCTGCTTAGAAAAGATTTTCTAAAAGCTGACTTTTAGTTTTATTAATTTTCAGTGGTTGATAGCTAGGTTTATTTTTATTGTTTTCTTCATTACAATGACTTAGGTTTAACATGCCTATCTTTTCTGGTATTTTTTTTCTTTTGAAAAGTGAAATCCTTTGTCCCTATTTCTTTTATAACCTTTATGTCTGTAAATTTCTTTCTAAAACTGCATTGACCCTACCTCACAAATTCCGCAGTACTGAGTGTTAGTATCCATTGGTTCAAACTCTAATCTAATCTCCCACCCCCTTTATGTATTCATGGATTGTTTAGATGTGTGCTTTTTCATTTCCAGATAGTTTAGGGTTTTCTAGCTATCTAATGGTTATTAATTCCTAATCTGATTCTGTGTGATTAGAGAGCACGCTCAGTATGTTTTCAGTTCTATTAAGTTTACCCACACTTGTTCTATGGGTGAACATATGGTCAATCCTGATGAATGAGTCGTGTGCACTTGAGAGCAGTATGCATTCTGCAGATGTTGAGTATAATGTTCTATAGCTATCAACTAGGTCAAGGTGGTTGAAAGTGTATTTGGACTATCTGTGTCTACAGTGATTAGCAGATAAGATAGAACGGTAGTTCTGTCAGGTACAAAAGAGCTGTACTAAAATATTCAACTGATTTAAGATTGTATTAATTGCTGCTGTATGGTTATCACAACTACTTTTCCTTAAATTTAGTCTGTTTGGGCTTTACGTTATTTTAAGCTTTATTTATTTATTTATGTTCTTTAGGTGCTGCATGTTGATGGCTGGGATGTGCTTCTTGATGAGCCCACCCATTTCTCATTTTCTCTGGAAATAGTATTCTGAAATCCAACATTAATATAGCCACCCTATCATTCTTGTACATGTTATATTCATGGTGTGTAGTCTTCCCAGCCATTTTCTTTTAACATTTATATTTAATGTCTAACTACATAGCCAACTTGTAGTTAAAGGTGCCTTTTATATTCACTCTGGTGGTCTCTGTCCTGTAAGCAACATTCAGTACAGTTTATACATTCCTGGAGTTGGATTTAACCCTGCCATTACTTACTCGTGTGGTCTTTGATCTCCACTTTTCAATTATTTTTTTCTCCTTTCCTTTCTTCTTCTGGATTATCAGAAAGAAATCCATTACCTCTGTAGCCTTTGTGTTATTTTAGCGACTGTACCAGGGATTACAGTATGGGTCCTCAAGATGGTGTACATAGGTGCAATGTCATATCTTTTCATTAAAGGCAGATGTGTCCATGAGTGGTGTGGATTTCATGTCTTATTCTGAATGTGGAGTAAACCCACAGGGCAATATCATGACAATCCCTTTAAGTGGCCATATGTATGATAAAGGAAATTAAAATCCAAAATAGCCTCATATGTTTGCCAGGTATTTTCAAATTCTGATGCTTTGCATTCTAACCCAAGGACCTGAGCTTTCGCTTGTCTTATCTCTCTTTCGTTCTGAGAAGCTATCTCACGCATTTCACTCCTGTTAGTGGTGATCTTGTTTCCTTTCTGTGGAGGTATTTCTACCTCATGTCACCTGGCAGGTGTCTGTGCATGTTCTCCCTAGTAAGAAGTCAGAAACGACTCCCTGCCCTTCCTTCCCTAGAGGAGGAAGGATGTGGCAGTATTTGGCTTGGGAATGCAGTGCTGGGGTTTTTTGGTTTGTGCTGGTTTTTAGGTTTTCCTTTTACTTTACCCTGCTCCTTCCTTTGAGTTTACTTACTTTCTTATGTCCTCAGAATTCTGTCTCTCACAAAATGGAGGACATTTTCAGACATTGTGCTTGTTTTGGTTGTGGTTGTTTGTTTGATTGGCTGGCTGGCTGGCTGGCTGGCTGGCTGGCTGGCTGGCTGGCTGGCTGGCTGGCTG
>LOJH01000119.1:43082-57870 GCA_001685095.1 Ellobius talpinus | reverse complement strand
CCCATCCCTCCTCCCCCTCCCTTTCCAGTCCAAAGAGCAGTCAGGGTTCCCTGCATGTTTTATTTATAATTTCAAAAGATTGTCTGAACTGTCCTAAGTATGGTTGCTGGAACAATTGCTTATTTTGAGATTACTCATCATATTCTATATGCTATCTATTAACATATGCAGATATTTACATTAATACACAACCTGCTGTGATCTTATATTTAACCCTTGTGTAATTTAAATAATGCTGCCAAGAAGAGTGTGCATACTTTGGATTTGTGTGGGTGCACATGCCCACACACACAATTAATAACTCAGTCATCTTTTGTGACTGAGTTTCAAGTCAATATTGAACTCTGTTTCCCCTCTTTCCAGTGCCCACGGTCGACGTCTTTCAGATTTCTACAAAAGAGCGATTTGGATTGGGACATCAGCTGAAGAAGTAAGTTTACTGAAGAGTGTAAAAAAATGAATTCCTTTTCAAGGGAATTGAATTTTCATTTTGCTCTTTTGCTCAGTTTTTATTCTCCCACATCTTTTTCAAGTGTGTCCCTGGGGATAGGACATCATCTTGGTGCAAAGATCTGGATCTGTGTTTTAGTCCACAGGGCTCCCTTTCCAGATTCCTGGATATTTCTCTCTTCCTGTCCACATCCACTCACCCTTCCACATCCCACACTATACCCTGCTTGCTCCTGTGGACCTCGAGTCTTTCTCTTTAATGTGCCCAGGAGAAAGCAAAGGCAGGGAGATGGATCAGTGACTACCGGGCTTTCTCCTGCAGGACTCATCTTGAGCTGGTTTGTTGAAGTTCATTTTTTCCGTATTGCTGAGCCACAGCCTTTTACAGCTGCCCCTTCCCAATATTCACTTGGCGGCTTTCACTGCTTATTCATGTGACCTGGAGACGGTAGCTGGTTATCCCCAACTGTCTCTGAGCCAGTCCTATTTCCCATGCCTATGCCTTTGAAGCATACCTTCATGAGTTTTTGTTCTCTCTTTATTTCTTGGTCTTTTATTAATAGTATCTCAGTTTATCTTTTTATAAACATTTTGGTTCCCCCAAAACATAGTGTGCTTAGAATTCATTTCAATAAGCAGATACGCTCTTTACTATGTCATTATTAGCATTTGTGATTTATCATTTATATAGTCACTAATATTCTGACATACTTTGGTATTGCTAATAGGTGTGAAGTAGAAAAAGATGATAGGTTAGAAAGTGCTGAGAAAAGATGAACCAAGCTTTTGTTTGTTGTACTCATAGAATCATGGGGGCTTATTGATAGTAGCTTTTTTTTAAATTCACTTTTGTTTTCTGATTTTTAAGTCTGTTTTATTTAAAATACTGTGTTTAAAAAAGTGGAAAAGGAATCATCATTGATAGAGCTGAATACAAGGACAACACACGTTATGTCTCTGAATAGAAAAGTGCAGTAGAGAATAACAGAGGTCGGAGTTGACTTTTC
This sequence comes from Ellobius talpinus, assembly GCA_001685095.1. Lineage (NCBI taxonomy): Eukaryota > Metazoa > Chordata > Mammalia > Rodentia > Cricetidae > Ellobius > Ellobius talpinus. The sequence continues at coordinate 56,413 of LOJH01000119.1, read as the reverse complement.
AGCTTCTCTGAAGTCAGTTGCAAACTATTATATGTGAGGGTGGAGATGTTGGGGCAGGGAGACTGTGCATCCTGAGTACTTGTGGTTTGCCTGGAGGAAATAACTATGCTGTCCACGTGATCTCCTTTGCTGATCTTTCTTGCATAGGGAATGCAGTTCTATCTTCAGACAGGATCTAGATGAGCTCCACCGTCCAAAAAAGATATAAGACTATTCCGGATGAATAGGAGAGATCTTTTCTTTTCTTATCCATTGATTTTTAACTCTAAAACATTCCAAAACATATTGTATTTATTATGTAAACCTACAACATGATATTTCAAAAACTCACAAATACACACACACTGTGGAATGGTTCACTTTACAAATTAAAACTTTTGTTCACAATACCAAAATACAAATTGGTGCTGTCTGGTAAACCTCATTGTTTTCTTTTAAAAATATTTATCTCTTTAGCAGTGCATAAAAATTATATGCAGCATTTTGACAGCATGTGGTGATTCTGCACAAGTTCAACATATTTATTTCTTCAGCATTACATCTCTGTGATGAAAATATTCTAAGTCAGCTTTTAGAAATACACAAAGTCCTTACCTATGGTCACAGTGCTAGGCAGAGGCACACAGAACTTCCAATTCGTGTCTTTTTATAAGTGACCACAAATTGCTCTAACTCCTGACCGCATACCTCTATCTTGTTCCACCATCTGACTACCATGCTTACCTGTAATATCAGTGTGTTTAGTTTGTGCACAGCAATGAGATCAATATTTTTAGATCCCACATATAAATGAGAGAATGTGAGACTTTTCTTCCCTGCTTGGCTTCTGTCACTTAATATGACCCTCAGATCCATCCTTGACTTTGCAAATGACAGGATTCTGTGTTTATTTTTTATTATGGAATCGTATTTTATTTTTCTTTGCCCATGCTTCATTGTTTTGTTTCTTTCAGCTACAGCCTGGCTATGTAGCCCAGGCTGACTTCTCCAGCATCAGTCAGCTTCCCAAGGGCTAGAGTTGCAGGTCTGCCCCACCACACCCAGCCGGTGTAGTCACCTCTGATGCGTCCTTAGTTGATTTCTAGCTCATGTCTAATTTGAATAGTGCTGCAGCAGACATGTGTGTGCAGAAATATCTTCTCTACAGATTTCATTTGTTTGAATAAATGCTAATAGGTGGCCTTGCTAGATAACGTGCTCGTTCTGTTTTAATAGTTTGAGGATGCTATAGTTCATCTGCCTGTCTATCCATCCATCCAATCTATCCATCTGTCAATTTGTCATCTTTTTTTTTCTTAAATTTTTCTATGCGTGTGTGTGTGAGCATTTTTGTGGAGTTGGTTCCCTTCTTCCAATTTCATGTGTCCTGGGGTTGTCAGACTTCACCCCAAGCATTTTTACCTGCTGAACCATCTCACTGACTCCCATAATGGCTGTCTTAGTTTAACCAGCATTGTGGGCTCCCTTCTGTGTTCATTCCAATCCTTCCTTGTTGTTTTCTATTCTCTGATAAGGACCAGAAAGCTGACTGAAAATATTGACATATACTCCAGTTCACTATGGTCGGGAGATAACTAATAAGTGCTGTATTTGTCAGAATTTCAGCTTTTAGAATTTGTGAGACTTCTTGAAGGACTATTTATTCTTCCAGATCCATAAACTTGATTTAGTAAGAGCCTGTCAGATCCTATACGCTAATGCAGTGGTTTAGTTCTTTGATCAGGATGCAACCCACGCCTTTCCCTTTCAGTTTAATGAATTCTCATTTTCATCATATGTCATCCTTTATTGAGTAATGTTCTAAGAAAAAAATACTTTAAAATTTCTTATGTCAGCTTCCTTTTCCCTGGTGCCGGAAGCCTTATGTGATGTCTGGGCTTGTCCATACCTTAGACCTCTAGGATTATCCCAGTTTATGACACTACACCAAGGTAACTTTGCTCAGATATGAATTATGGATGATTGCATTCAAAGTGGGAGGACCTGCTCTTTTAGCCGCTCAGTGTTGAGTTTAGATTTCCACACAAATGCAGCATCAGATAATCAAACCTTAACATTTAGGATTCTGTGTCTCTAAAGATAAATGTAATTTACAAGCAATGCTTAGCACATTATACCATGCAATGTTCTCTTTCAAAGACTCACATGGGGCATCTCTAAATTTCTGTTTTAGACTTAGGGGGGCTTTCCCAACACAATTACTTTTATTTTTTTCAGTTAGTCTCTGTTATGTGTGTGTGAGGGGGTGAGGGAACACCATCTCTTTCCCTCCCATGCTGCCACATGACAGGTGAGTAAAGGGACAGTTCTTCCATGCTCACCATATTGGTGCTGGTTCGCCTTGCCTCTGCCAATGGGATTGGCTCTATTGTGCTGCCAGGCAAGGTGCAGGGCCTGCTCTCGCAAGTGTTGCAGCTGGTGCAGGCAGGAGCAGCTCTCCTTCCTGCCTCAGGCCTTGATGGGGATGCACATCTCTCCCCTGCCCATACCAACATGTGACGGATAAGGAATGGGGATAGCTTTCCAGACTCCCAAATTTGGGACTGGCTCACCAACACCTCCACCACCCTATTGTGACACTGCTTTTAAAGCAACTTCTATGTGTGTGTATGGGGGGGAAGGATGGAGTTGATCAAAACAAGGCAATTTTTTTTTCTAAAAAGTCATGTCCTAGAATAAATAACTTCCTGCTTGTAGTAGCCCATAAGTATATCTCATGAGTTTAGACAAAGAAACAGTATCTATAGTCATAAACCTGAGAAGTTAAAGAAAGCTGTGTGCTGGGGTTTGCGCTTAGGTGACTGGCATAATATGCAGCATGTTATATTCATAGGTCCAGCCTGGTGATTAATGTTTTCAAAAGCATTACTTGCTTTTATGAATGAATTTTAGTTATGTGGGGAATTTTTTAATAAGAGCCAGATTATTTTCACGTTTTTGATGAATTTCTGTCAAGTATATGATTAAATTTCTTTGTTTATAAGTGTTTTTGACTGGGGATCTTTAGGTGCCGTCTAGCCTAAATAGCATAATTTAAAATTTCTCATTTTAATTATTCATGATAATTCGTAAGAAAAAATTCAGGTGCGAAGAGCATATCTTCCTTGAAGCGTACGGAAGAATGCTAGTTTGGAATCTAGGCTACTTATTGCTTAGAGCAATCTTTACTACATAAATAACTACATTCAGTGTGTTCTGTGATCCATTCCTGGTGCTTCGGAGTACGAGGACCCAGTGTTTAGTATGTTTTGCTGCCATTCCAAATACTGACATGTTTTGTCACTTAGTCTTCTTCTTCACAGTAACTCTGTGATGCACACGAACTTTTCATATTTCCTCGGTGATGAATATGAAGTCCAAAGCACATAACAGTTTCCTTAGCACCAGCCAACCAGAAAATGCTAGAGTCGGAATCATAGCACAATATGATCACATATATATATATGATATATGATATATATGCATATCCATGATCATTATATATACATACATAGACATATGTGTACACATATACATATGTACATACATTTGCACACACTTTGGATCCACAGTGACATTAACTGTCTTACAAAAAGCAGTTGAATTCGTTTTACAACCAAGGACGACTAGTTGTTGTTTGAGAGCTACTGATGTTAGGTGGTAAAGTCACACTTCAGAATAACACTGTAACCTGAAAGTAACCTGCTACGTCCTTTGGTTCCAATTAGCTTCTCCAGCACACACTTGATAGCCTTCATACGTGGCAGGTCACGGGAATAGGAACCTTTTTCATCATAGGAGAAAAAGAATCTGAGTCTAATTAGTACAAAATGGTTTCAACGAGTTTTGGGTTTTTTTTTTATTAGCGACAAGGAGAAATAATGTTCATGTGATCCAGTACCCTCAAATCTTCTTGAAATATCAAGTAAATAAAGTCTTCAGACATGAAATAAAAATGAAATAAAGCAATCCCCTGTACTTAAGATCCAAGATAAATTTCCTGTGAATTTGGAATCACAGCATCTGTCAATGCAGAGTTTATCCTCCTTTTTCTCACAACATCTTCTACCCTAGTGACCCCAAATGATTCGGACCTGACTTTTCTGAACACATCGAATGTAGCAGAAGAGAGCCCAACAGAGGAGGCAGGGGTGAACTGAGTTAGTGGAGTCCCGAAGGATGTTGAAGAATTTGCTCCTCCTCTACCTAAGAGTCACACCTTCTTCCCTGGGCATACGCCTTATTTCAGTGTGTGGGATAATAACTATTTTCTGGAACTGAGATGAACATTTTTATTTACAAAGCTGCATTTTATTCCCTGGCATGGTATAGCTGATAAACAAAATATTGGTATCAGTTTTCCCTCCCAGAAGCAGTTTGCAGTAGTAGCAAAAGAACAGGACAACCAGGCAAACTTGAAGGGATTTTTTGAAAGAAAGTTAAAATGTCGAATGTATTATACATATAATGTGTAATTGTAAAATTTCACATCTACTAAGATAACAGCACTAAGGGATCCTTCTGTTCTGTGGCTTGCAAGGCAAGTGCATAGCCATAGCCTCAGGTCCTTCGTGGATAGCATGCTATTATAGCCCATAGTTGGCTCTCCAGAATTCTCGTCCATGAAGCACCAAAGGAAGCCGATATTGTGGAAAATTTGGAGACTAGGAGTTAAACCAAATTCCAACCTTAGGATAATAACTAAGAAAGTGTAGGAATATAGACTTTTTAAAAACAAACTAGCATCTATAGAGGTCATTGGGCTGTGCTTGAAGACCATATATTTTTACGTTAGTTATTTCGGCATACAGTTTTGCAATTCTGTTTTCTATTTCATGAAGAAAAAACACAGATGGAACAGCCATGTGAAAAATTTGCTTCACTTAAAAGAATTCATGTAAAAGTTATTGTTTCTGAAGGCTGCTCCCAGAATTCTTTTTAAATCTCTTATTTCATAAACTCTCTGATGAACTTTCTGGGTAATATTTTATTTTAATTTATTAATAAGTAAGTTTCTTGATCACTTGCTATGATGTAACTTGTCATAAAAAAGCCATGGTAATTTCTTACATTCTGGCTCCTTTACTATGAAAATTCTTACACAATTCTAACTTACCGTTTTACTAATGGTTGTGTTATTTTTCCTTGATAATGTATTCTTATCGCAATAAATACCTAAGTATTGGTGGGTACCGTATTAACAGGGTGGTAATCCCAGTACTAGGAAGACAGAGGTTGTCTGATCTCTGGGGGCTTGAGGACAGGTTGCTCTTTGTAGAAAGTTCTAGGTCAGGGCTACATAGTGGGACGTCGGTTTCAAAGCAAAACAATGAGAACAGCGTCCTGAGTTCCCCAAGCTGGCAAACAAGCAACCCCCAGAAGTACTGGTGTAGATGGTGTTGGGACTATGGTAACAGAGCCGCCTCTGCTTTGACAGGATCATGCAGACGTTTGTTAGTCAGCAGTGGAAACAGAGTAAGGAAAAGTCCAGTTGCCTGCATGGTAAAAAGCTGTCGGAGAAGAAGGTGAAGTCGCCTCTGCATTTGTTTTCTACCTTGCGCAGGTTGGTAACAGGCATCTTCTTCCTTGTCTGAGTGCTCGGCCCTTAGAGCCCCGCCATACCCAGTGCGAAGGATTCTTTCTTGCCTACGTGTCTGTTTTCTTTATGACTTCCAACAAAAGGCTAAATTACAGGTGTCCCGTCAAAAACATAGGCGTGCTTATTTTTTAATCAGTATGGGTAAAGTTTACTAAAGTTAGATTTTGTTTTCACATGACCAAAAGAGTCCTCCAAATTTCAGTTCTTCATGGAGTTCTGGGATAGGTCAGGGGGAGGAACCATGCTGGAATCTTCTTGTGTTTGTGAGATATGGTTTAATTCCAGTGACGCATTCTGCTCCCGTCTTTGGTTTGGGTCCTAACGGGGGCTGTTGATGAGGTGGCAGCATATGTACCCTGGTTGAACTGGGGCACTGACGTTAGGTCCAGTTTCGTCCCATGTTAATTGTTGCTCATCTCCAAGGTCGCCCAGCTATCCTCCCCCTGGTTGTGGCAAAAGCAAATCCAAACTGAAATCTGAACAAGACGGCATCTCCAAAACGCACAAGCTGTTGCGGAGGACTTGCTCCAGCACTGTCAAAGCTGATGACGTGTGCGCCAAGTCACACAGGACCTTCGGGCGCTCGCTGTCCAGCGACCCCAGGGCCGAGCAGGCGATGTCCACCCTCAAATCGCACAAACTCTTGGGCCGGCCCTGCCCCACAGCGGGCAAGCAGGAGGACTGCCTCACGCTCAAGTCGCATAAGTTATTGACTCGCTCTTGTTCTGGAGACCCGCGATGTGAGCACAGCAGCAACTTGAAGCCCCACAAACTGCTAAGCAGGTCTTACTCCAGCAGTCTCAGAATGGAAGAGTTATATGGGCTGAAAAACCACAAATTGCTCAGCAAGTCTTACTCGGGCGCCCCCAAGTCGTCAAAAACCGAGCATTTCAAGGAACCCAATGCAGAGGGCAGGAGGCTCTCACTTACCTCAGGGCTTATCGGTATTTTAACACCATCATCGTCTTCTTCCCAGCCTCCCGTGCGTAAACACTTCTTTCATCTTGCGTTCTTAAATGTAGCTAAAGGGCAGGATATTTATATGCATTTTTATGAGACCTGGGAGAGGAAAACACAAGATCCATTTTATTTGTTTTGTTTTAAATTTGCTGGGTTTTTCGGGGGGGCATATTTTTTGTGTACTGGATATTTCCAGCTGGCACGGAACAGTTAGCATTTGTTCTGGGGAAAAACATAATCACTGACTGGCTGTCTGGTTTGTGTTCTTACCACTGAATTCCATTAAGAATGGAAGGAATTCAGTTAGATTTACAAAGTTTTTGATCTGTATTAAGTAGGTTATTTATCGTTTCTTCCACCACATGAGTAGTGAAGGACCACACTTGTCTTATAGTTAAGAATAATATTTTAGTTATCTATTAGAGAATGTTGTCTGTGAACATTTGGTTGGTGATAGTGTTCAAGAGTTTCACATGAAGATTTTCTCAATATCCATTTTATGCTAAAGCAGTTCTTTTTTGGGGGATCGGGAGGATGTGGGTCCAGTTGATGTCTATAAGGTTGATATTGACTGTGGATCAACCCTATACAAACTTTACCTCTCTAGTGATTGGCACAGTCAGCTTCAGACAGACTTAACTTACACATGGAGTTACATATTCAAAAATGGTTAAAAGATTTTGTTTGCTGTTTTAAATATGTGCATGTTGTGAGTGTCAATTTAATGATTCATATGCTAACCCAGCCATATGTTAGTTGACAAAACAAGAGACTGATTTTAGTCATCCTTATGTAGATTTCTCCCTACAATTGATTACAAATACTACTATAAAATCATACTTGCCTGAGGAAAACTTGACAGCCTTTATAATTTTAATGAATACACTAGACACTCATTTAAAGGTATGCCTTAATGACATGAAGAAATTTATGCCTATCAGTTCCATAAAGGAATGTTTCCCATGATAGTTTCACCTCAAAAGGATAATTTCAGATACTTTGTGAAAGAAAACAGATTTTCCCCCCATGTACTTAGCCTGCTAATCGATTTACTACTGGGCCTTTTGCTAGCCACTGTCTAATTTTCCTTGGAGGAATCATTGGAGCTGATAGTATTTGAAAATTCTAATGATGGTATGGTCTTTTTTTGATCAGTAATAGAATAAACTAACATTCTTTTCATGTAATGATGATAGGTATTTTCACTAAAGGATGAGAAACTAAGAATATCATTTTGTTTAGGCAAATATAGTTGATTATACAAAAAACAAAATTAGTCCATAATGAAGTCTAATATTTTAATATCATAATAGCTGACAATACTCGTGTGATAGTCTGCATTCACTTCTGAAAAAGGGGAAAGCTATCATTTCTATATTCTCCCTAATAAAAAGTTACTTTTTAAAAACTTTGGTTTTTATAGACAAATGGTGCAAAATGCATTCCAATCCGAGACCGCGGCTTCCTGGTGCAGGTATGAGTTAAGATCCTCCGCAGTGGGAGCACCTAGTCCTGGCTGGGTTTTCCCATCATTCGAGAACCTTACTGGCTTATTTCCTTGTATGTTTTATTCAGACGATTGAGTTTGCCGAGCAGCGGATCCCTGTGTTGAATGAATACTGTGTGGTTTGTGATGAGCCACACGTGTTTCAGAATGGCCCCATGCTTCGGGTAAGTATCTACTGATTGAATTCTTGTGCTAGCATGTAAGATAAGTGAAAGCATCACAATATCAAAACAAGTAGATGTAGTTTAAAATAAATACTCCCTAGGGCAAACTTTTAATATATGCTAAGTGGTATCATTTGGAAGGAAAGGAGTTAGTATTGCTTCTGGAAGTATCTGTGAAAGAGTAGGTAATTTCTCATTAAATTGTGTTCCTTATGTCTGTCATCTCTGTGTCTATTTTGCATCTTTTTCAATATTGGCAATAAGTCTCATAAACTGTATATTTATGTTTATTTAATAACACATAGCTTCTGGAAACAGCATTTAATAATGTTTAAAAACTGAGATGCTTTGATGTGTTTGTTCAAAACCCCCAAATCTGAGTTATGTGGTTAGTATATAGAGAGGTTCCACGGAAGTGTGAGCAGACAGTGCTGGGAAAGTCAGAAGGAAATCTGAAACTGCCAAGTCAATGCCATAGTTGTCAAATCACCAATGAAGTATGGAAATGGAAATCAACGGACATGTATGCTTTGGAGGGTGAATTACCCAATTTTAAAACTGGATTTTTTCACAATAATGACTTTATAAAATTTTAATAAAATTGCCAAAAATTCAGTTTTTATATTGACATTTATGTACTACTTGGGGTGGTGGGAATGAGAGCTTTTACCATAGGCTCTTGGATTTGAACACCTGGTCTCCAGCTGGTGGTGTTATTTGGGGAGCTTATGGAACTTTAGGAGTCAGGGCCTTGCGGGAGGAACTTCATCACTAAGGGAGGCCTGTTGCCATGCCTTCCCTGCCCATCTAGTCCCCTGGAGCAAAATCAACCCTTTCTTCTCTAAGGAGCTTTTGAGCGTGGTATTTCATCTCAGCAGCAGGAAAGCAATCAATACAATTTCTAAGTCACTAATGTGCACAGTTAGGTGATGTTTGATATAATCATGGTTTTAACCATCATCACTAATTCCAGAATATTGTCATTACCTAAAGAAGAACCCTGAACTGCTAACAGGCCTCTGAACTCTCTCCCTTTCGTGGTGCCCTGGAAACCACTGATTTTGTCTCCTTTACTGTGGGGTTGTATGCTCCCAAGTTTCATCCTTGCAGTGTGGATCAATACTCCATTCCTGTTTATCATCCAATATTCCATTTTATGGATGGACACTGCAGATAAGATTATCCATTCATCATCTGATGGAATCTCCATGACCTATGTTTGCTGTCTTTCTAAGGAATGACTGAACTGTTTGTGTACTGACTGCCTCCTTCCTACTATCTGTATATGACCGTTCACTTTCTCCACATCTGTATTCCTTCTTCTTTCTTCTTCAAAGGAGTGTGTAATGGTTTGTGTGTGTAGACAGTCCAGTGTGTATGAATCCAGCTCTTTGGTTTTTGAAATACTGTCATAATGAGTGATAACTTAGAGAATGTTTTCATGAATTTTGGCCATTTGTATATCTCTAGAGAAATGTCTGTTCAAACCTTTCCTTATTTTTATATTATTTTAATTTTTATTACTGAGTGGCAATTATTCTCTATTCTGGATATATCTCTATTACTAGATCTTTATCATATATAAATTAAGACCCTATTTTTGTGCTTTTTCATTTCCTTGGTAATATCATTGATTCAGTAAAGTTTTATACTTTGCTGTGTGTCTAAGGAACCACCACCCAATTAAAAGCCACAACAGTACAAATGCTTCTTTCTTAGAGTTTTTTTTTATTGATTTTTATTGAGCTCTACATTTTTTTCTGCTCCCCTCCCTGCCCTTTCTAAGAGTCTTATACGTGGTCTCACATTTAAGTGAGTTGTTGTTTTGAAGTTAATTTTTGTCATAGATGTGAGATTGTGGTTCAGATATGTTGTGTTGCAGGTATGGACCCAATTTCTCTAATGTATTTCTTGAAAAACTATTATTAATTGTGGTCCGTTGAAAAATCATTTGGCCATAAATATATTAAGATTTTCTGGACTATGCATTTTATTTCCACAGGTCTTAATGTCTGCAGTTATGCCAGGATTACAATGTCTTGGCTTACACAGATAGATTTGTAGTAAGGCTGAAATCAAAAAAGTGTGGATTAGCTTTGTTCTCCTCTTCTAAGATAGTTTTGGCGAGTTGGACTCCCTTGCTTTGCTCTATCAGTATCGTGGTCATCTTGTCCATTTTTGCAAACAAAAGCATAAAATCAGTTGGCATTTGTATATGTTTGCATTTAGCTTGTGCATCAGTTTGAGAATTATTCTGTAAATTTGCTGAATTTCTTTATTTGTTCTAATAACTTATTTTTGGTTTCATTTAACGACCCTCTGTAGAAGATTTCTTAGCTTCTTTTTCCTGTTGCTGTGATACTTAAGGTGGCTAATGAGCCAGATCATGATTAAGAGATTCTCAAGAAAGAATGTTGAGTCCACTCCTTGGTTCAGAGCTACTCGAGAAAGGCTAGTGAGCCCCCTCATTGGTTCAGAGATACTTAAGGAAGGCTGGGTCACCATCCCATTGGTTAAGAGGTACTTTAGGAAGACTGGCTCATCAGCCCAGTGGTTAAGAGATAATCAACATAGAAAAAGAAGTGACTTATTTTTGGCTCATAAACTGGGAGGTCCTAGTCCATAATGAGCTGGTTACATTACTTTGACATATGGTGTGGCAACATATGACTGCAGGCAAATGAGATGCAGAACTGCACACCTCCTGTCTCAGGAGCAAGGGAGAACAGAGTGGCTGACATCCCACACTGCCTCTTAAGCACACCTCCTAATGACCTAGTAATTCCACTCGAGGCCCCACTTCTTAAAGCTTTACCATCTTCCCAAAGGACCTCTCTAGGGAGCAAGGCTTTAGCACATGGGGCTTTGGGCAGCACTCGAATCTGAACTATAGCAGTCTCTTTCAAGACAGAGTATTGTTGGTTGTGTGGATCTAAAAAAATATTATAATACGGCATTCATTTAATTGACCTGTTTATTCCTATTTTTATTTTATTTATTTTTCTGTTATTAAAAATAGAAGTACTAAATTCTCTACCTTTGAGCTGTTCATTTTTACCTACAATTCTGCCACTATTTCCGTTGTGTATTTTGGAGGAATGTGTTGTTTAGTATGTGTTTATACAATTATATTACATATTCATGATATTTTGTATCCACTGTCTCTGTTAGCAGTTTTGTACCGTTGTTGTAATCTCTACAAGCTCTTCAGTCGCCTCGTATTTCTGCCTCTCTCCTCCATTCCAACTAACAAGAAAAGGGTGTTGGTTTCCTATTTATATTCCATTATTATTATTTCCATGCATTATGTCTCTGCCAATTCATCTGTTTCCTTGATACTAGCCTCTTTTGTGTGTTAGCTATTTTCTAGGCTCTCATATTAATTCCTGTAGTATAACATTATAATCTGTTTCATACTAACCATAAATTGAAAAATCTGTTTTAGATTAATGCCAACTTGATTTTAGTAAATTATTTATCATTGTGCATGTTATTGCATGTTATTGTGGTGTGGGAATGACACACATGTCATGGCGCACGTGTGGAGATGAGAAGACAGCTTCGTGGTATCACTCCCCTTCCTTTCCCCTTCAGTGGGGTCCGGGGTTGAAGGTTATCAGGCTCGAGAGAAGCCCTGCACTGGCCTGTGTGTCTTGCTCCATACGTCTGGTCTTCCTCCCTTATGCCACTTAGCACAAAGATACTACATCCTGTGCCATTGACATAGAGCAGAAATTATGATTTTATTTAGTTTGCCCTTAAACTAGACAGAAACTGATCAAAATGCTAGAAGTGAAAAATTGCACACACATACAGTTGTTTAAATGTGTTTGTGTTTTTGCCATTTCAGGTTCTTACCCTTGCTCATTATGTTTTTTAAAGTCCTGTCTAAGGCTCTTGGAGTTTCAGCTTAAAGTACTCCATCATTTCCTGAGGGATGATTGCACTAACGATGGACTCTCAGATCTTGTTTAAATGTATTTTCATTTTGTTTTCAAGTTTGAAGGACAGTAATGTTTCACATAGAATTATTTGTTGACTCTTTTCCTTGTTTTGATTGGAATTTCTCCTCTCCTTGACACTTTGTGCCATTGCATGCTTTGAGTGTTGATGGTCTCTGAAGAGATATTAATTTTGTGTATCTGTGTGTGTCCAAGTTTTCTCATCTGGACGAGCTGCTCGCATGTTTCTTCCGTCGTTGTCTTTCAGAAATTTTCTATACTTCTGTTTTGATCTTTGGTTTTCTGAGACAAGATCTTTCACTGCAGCCCGGATTGGCCTGAAACTTACTGTGGAATCCAGACTAACCTGGAGCTTCTTGTGTTAGCCTCTCAAGTACTGGTTTTATGTACGTGTGCATCACCAGGGCTTTTAGTATTTTGATTAAGGTATGTGTTTATCCTGGTGGAGTTCATTGGACTGCCTTGGCGGGTAGGTTAATATTTTTTTTCTCACAAATTGGCTATGTTGGGGAATATTTCATTAAGTATTCTTCCTACATATTTTTCTTCTCTTTCAGGATGTCATCATTAATATATCTATATAAGATGGTACTCAGTAGACCTCTTAGCCTTGGTTTACTTCCTTCACTGCTCTGTTCCTGAAGTCACACTTCTCAGTTGGCCTGCAATCAAACATTCGTGAATCCCCAAAGGCATTTATTGTGTCCCCCAATGAGTTTGAGTTCAGTTTTTATGGTTGTCAACCCCAGAATTTATTTCTTTTTATAAATTATATATATTAACTCTTTTGAAATACTTTATTTAGAGTTTGTTTTGGCTCTTTAATCGTTTTGTAAAAGCTTCATAGTCCAGAATCTGTGCATTTTCCTGAACCCTGTGTATCAGGTGCCTCTCTCCTGTACCTTGTCCTTACTTTATTCTTTCTTTGCCTGCCTCATTCCTCTTATGGGAAGCTAGACGTCCTGAATATACTAATGCAACAGCTTTGGAATCAGACCTCTGTCCTTTCTAGGATTTCTTTCTTTTCTGTTTTTTTAAAGATTTATTTATTTTATTATGTATACAGTGCTCTGTCTGTATGTATGCTTACATGCCCGAAGAGGGCACCAGATCTCATTACAGATGGCTGTGAACCACCATATGGTTGCTGGGAATTGAAC
>LOJH01000119.1:20960-43029 GCA_001685095.1 Ellobius talpinus | reverse complement strand
CTCTGGAAGAGCAGTCAGTGCTCTTAACCTCTGAGCCATCTCTCCAGCCCTTAGGATTTATTTCTTGATGAATTATCATCAAAAGTATTTGTTGAGCATTCCTTTAATGCTTAGACTGGTCTGTGTTTCCTCTTTGTAATAACAAAGCCAGCTTGAAATGATATTTAGTGCCATCTCCTGAGTTTTGCTTAGTTTTCTTTTCTCCTCTTCCTTTTCCTCTTCCTCCTCATCCTCCTCTTCCTCAAAAAAGCCAAGAATTTTCTATTTAGTTCAAACTGGCTTCCATCTTGTGGCAGTCCTTCTGCCTGAGCCTCTCAAATGCTGAGTTTTGGCATACACCGCCATGACTAACTACAAGTTTTTCTTCAGCACATGGAGTCCTGGCCAAGAGTGTGGCCTTCTGTGTTCCTGGGCGTGTGTAGAAGCCTTTCATAGCTCTCATGCTTCTTTTTCCTACTTAGTCTTTCCTCCAAAGCAGTTTTGTTAGCTTCTTGTTTGCCCTGGTTGTTACTTACTGCCTCTGTAATGACCAAAACGCTGATTAATGTTAGGTTCTAATTCTGGGGATTAGATTTAGTACTAGCTGAGTTCCATCAGGCAGAAGCAGACAATTGTTCGGAACTTGACCTCAGAGAGCCATCAGGTGGGGTCCATCATAGCCTTTTGGGAATGACCTCCCTCCTGCTTGTTCCAGTTTCAGGAAATGTGAGCTGCTTCTCATGGCTTAGGTTCTTACCAAAGTGTAACTATTTGGAGGAAGTGCTTCCTTCCTCACTACAGTATTTAATTGAGTTGGTTGAGACAATTTTTGCTAGTTTTCTTTTTTAAAGCTTTATAGGGAGACAAAAAGTTGGGTTATCACTAAGCCATTTTTGTCGATATCAGCCCACATTTCAGTGTTTAAAAATATGCATTCTACTACATCTGTGGAGTAAAACTGGTTTTAGTTTGAGAAATAGTAAAATGTGGATAAATATGAAGGTAATGATTGACCTAGTGTGTGTCCTGATTATTCATTGAGGAGGGGAGGTCGTTTCCCATTGTGGGATAGGCACTGTGTATGGATAGTTTAGTGAATCCTTACTTGATTTTTTAATGCAAAACTCTAGTGATTTACTCCTGTGGGTCAAATAAGGTTTTTTTTTGATTCACGGGGATTAAATAATTTGTTCAACACTGTTCAGATAGCGCATCTGTATGCTGAGCTTTGAGCCTGATTTTGTTTGACTTCTGGGCTCTCCATCTTAAACATTAATTAAAGGATTGGTAAGTTGAAGGTGCCATGGCAGATTCTGTTCCACTTTTTCAGGGGAATCACAAAAGATCATCTTGTTCTTCAGAATATGCTTAAGAAGATAAACCACACAGCCCATAAATAAATGATGTTATCAGAGGTTTTTAATATCTCAAGATTCACATGGGTAAATAGCCATTCTATTAGCATAATTGTCAGATCTTATGATTTATTTCACTTTATTCAAGGAAAACAAATGAAAAATTATTCTTATAAGCCATATACTATTTTTTGAAAGTCTACCTTTATTTTTTCCTCAGAATAAAATATATGGAACTGAAGCAGCATGTATTTGTTAGATTGTTGTGCGATTTAAAAGAATGTCCACTTAACTCATTAAATATCAGGACTTGTTGTCTCTACACACAGATCTTAGAAATTGCAGTCCTTTTCTGCCAACGTTCATGCTTTGACCCTGAGTTTATACATGGCAGTGCTGTCTCCACTGTAGAAAACAACAGGAATTCATCAATACCAGACACTCTTTAAGTACTTTTTATGTGTGCAAAGCACTTCATGTGGTTGTCAATATTTAACCCTCACAGTAGCTCTGTGAGTTATTATTATCCCCACTTCACAGGTGAGGCAAGAGACATTTTACTCAGTGTTCCTCTGCTGATAAATGATAAAGACAGGGCTCTAGCCAGGCAGAGTGACATCAGGACAGAATCCCAGCGTGCACACTCAGAGGACCATGCTTATGTCCTTGAAGTTCAGGGCATACGTGATTGGCAGTCTCCACTCTGTGGTTTAGTGGCTGGCAATTCATTCCTATAAGTGGCGAAGATACTACTACAGTTGCTCTTAATATTCTTTCTGCTGCATTCCAAATTTTGTTTGATTTGTTCCTGCATCAGTGAAGGCTGGAGAGAAGAAAAATCTTCTAAATAAATACTTTATATAGCTAGTAATTAGGTGGTTTAATGTTGCTGTGACATAGCCTAGGGAAATCAGACAAGTGCCTTTGGCTTTTTAAATAATGATATAAATGACATAAAATCAAATCAAGTAACTAAAATCAAAGAAATTTCTCCTGTTTGAAGGGAGATAAATAAAAAGAGCCATTTCTTAAATCCATTAACAGATGCTTTTCTTGATTTAGGCACTCTTAGGATTTTTTTTCTGTGTTTCTATTGTATTTACATTTCAGTATGTTTTCCTGTAAATTTAAGAGTTATATATATTTTCTTAAGGAATTTTAAACTGTGATTCACTGACCATTGGTTCAGCCCTGTGACATATTTCTAGTTGTGCTAAATCACGAAATGGGTGCATTATTACACAGCTGGTTGTTTAGGAGACTAAATCACACTTGACTTTCCTGGATTTCCGAGCCTAAGATTTTTATCTTCCCTGCTTAGATTATTTCTCATATTTTCCTTGAAGTCTGGTTTTCTTAGGACGTTGTAAATGTCCTTTGCTAATCTGCCTTTGGAGTCCTGAAATATTGGTCCCTGTTTGCACTTTGGTTACTCTGCTCAGAGGATTTGGTTAGTAGTGTGCTGCATACTGAAATGCACTGAAAGCTATTTAGAAGTGTTCCAGTGCTCCCGTTTTTCTCTTTGTTACAAGATTTCTAAATGACACTTCCTGGTAAGCCCTGACAAAAACACTAGAATCTGTATAACAGCTTACAATAACACCCAAGAGTTCACACATACAGTCCGGGATAACTTGACAGTACATGGATTGCTATCAGAAATCCAACCCAAAGCTACCGATAAATCTGTCCTCCTTGAATGCACTAGAGTGTCAGCATAGTGTACGTTGTAGAGATGCCTTCAAGTGTTACAGAAAACAGAAAAGGAAGGGGTTGGTACCTGAAAGCCTCTATTTCCTAGTGCCTTCACCTTGCGACTTTGTTGTGTCTTTCTTGACCCTTCCTTGGGAGCTGCTGACCTCTGCAGAAAAAAAAATAGGTAAATAAAAATGGTCCATCTGTGTGAGGGAGCAGTGGTTCTACTCACTGATACTGGCTGTCATTCTGTGTCTGAGTTAAGAGGCACATTTCCCATTTTCCACACTACCATACATGCTGGTAAAGAGTTATAGTCATGGTCGGTTGCCTTTACTGCATCAGGGCTGTGGCGAGGCAGAGCCTCATAGGGCAGCAGCATGTGGCAGAAGAGGAAGCAAAGAGAGGCAGAGGGAGAGAGGTGCGACCTACTTTTCAAAGGCAAGGCCCGGAGACCTTCTCCTCCCAGTCGGCTAGTACTCCCATTTTTCAGCCCTTTTCAACAGTTTGGTCAGTTATTAACCACTTAGTTCATTGATTGATCCTTTGATTTGGTTGTACATCCTTCATCTATTCACCTCCTAAAAGCCTTCCAAACCATCCCCCCTCCCCCTTCTGAACACTGCACTGGAGACCAAGCATCCATCCAGCAGCCAAGCCTGCCTTGCAAGCACACCTCTGCCCTGTGTCATTTCTGTCCCTGTTCACGGGGAGGAAAAATTCCCCCACTCGAACATCTGTCTCAACTACCAAACATTCAAAGCCTTGCCCGTGAAACTGGAAATCCAGCGACTAAAAGCATAAAGATGTCATTCTTAGCATGTTAACATTTATTCTCATTCTTTCAACGCTATTTTTAAGTCAAGAATTTACATTAAAACTGATTTTTTTCTCTTTTTAATTGGAAATACTTCAGCAGTATTTTAACATTTTTGATCCATTAAATGTATAAAATGCTATATGACATACTACAGACAGTCCTTATTAAATATTTTAGTATTATTATTCAGTACTTTTATATGCATTGACATAAAGCTACTATGAGGACAGCTGGAGTAATTTAATTTACTTTGTTTATCACTAAAATAGCTTTCCATTCCTAAAGGAAATGTTTATAGTTTTGTCCAACTTTCTTACCAATTCACGGAAGTGGGTGTTATTTTCTTTCCCATTTTCCAGATTTGAAAACAGCTGCACATATGCTTCAGGGTCAACGAGATCCAGTTGTGTGCTTTATACATTGGGCTTACATGAAATATTTAGTTTGAACAAAAAGATCATAGCAGACGTGTTTGAAAACCATTCCCTACACCACGCTTTACTCTCTACATAAATGCAGAGCAAAATCCTCTAGAGTTGTAACATTTCTATTCTCAGTAAAGGGTAATTTAAATTCATTGGAAACACAAATTTCTTAAAATACAGTTAGGTTCTAAAATATTCTTTGAGGCTTAGAAACAGTTTTTAAAATATGTTTTTATTGCTCACATTTAAATTCTTTTGATTCAAAAAATTTAAATGTATTCATCTTAGCTGAAAGACCTACAATAAATCATATTTTAAGGACACATATAAAAGGTTTTCATGCCTTTAAGTTGATAAATAATGGATATCATGTAGTAAATAAATACATGTGGCCAATAGAGGGACTTGCTATGGTTTTATAATCTAAATTATAGGGAGTTGATTGCTCCAAGACAACACACGGTTATTAAATCTTAACAACACACACTAAAACAAAAAAAGAAAAAAATAGACTTGAGTATATGATTTCTGTGAAAGAATGTGAGATAAACTCATTATTACACTTAAATCTTCATAAATGCTAAGTGGTTATGTAGGGTTTAAAACAAACTATGTTTTCTGTGTAACCATCCATCATGACAGTTTTTTCATGAGGAGTACACAAGAATCACGTCAGAGTGGGAAGAAGGTAGTCTACAGTGTAACTCTTTGCACGGTGCCAAGGGGGGAATGATTCCATTTCTCTTCTTTGAGTATGACACTCTTTCTGGATGTAGAAAAGTCTGATATTATTGTTTATTGCTTTAGAATTTTCATGAATGTACATAATATACTTTGATCATATCAGTTCCATAATCCTCATACAACTCCTTCCAATGATACCCCCATATCCCACTGCCAGTTTCATGTCCTCCTTCCATAGCCCCTAAGATCAATCAATGTTGTCCATATATGTATGTCTGTAGAGCCATTCCCTAGGGTATGTGCATTCTACCTGAGGCCAGGTAGCTTCAGGTTAGTGTTTTTATGGAATTCCTGAAAATGTGAACAAGTTGGTCTCTGATTCTTTTGCCTTCTCTTGGGCTCCTTTTTTTTTCTATTTCTTTGTCTTGGTCAACTCCAATGAGTTCATTTTTGTTTTGTTTCATTTCATTTTATTTTAATTATCCTTTCGATGCCTGTTTGTTTTCTAATCAGAGACAGAAAGGGAGTGGATCTGCATGGCTGGGGAGGTGTGAAGAAACTGAGAGGGAAATTGTAGTCAGGATGTATTACTTGAGAAAAAACTCTATTTTCAATAAAAGTAAAAAGAGAAGAAATATCTCTCCTCCCTCTTCTGGAATGTCTGTTGAGCTATTTGGGAGGGAGTGGGGTATAGAAGTCTCATGTGGGGACAGACATTTCGTAGTTACTCAGTCTGTGTGCTCTGACCGCTTGTGAGACAGATACCTAATTTTAGTTACCTTATGTAATTTGAGAATTTTCTTTTAGTTCCATCTTGTATTGAAAATTCAAATTTGCAAATATAATATAGATGAAGAAGAGGGTATTATTATACAAAATAGAGATGTAGATGTAGAAATATTTATCCGAAGGTTGAATGTTTTTGTATCTTCCAGTTTGAAGTGTTTTGACACTTCAGTAGTACCCACTTACTGTGGTGTTAGTATGGTAATAGATTAGGAACAGCACTTACTGTCCAGTTGCTATGTTACAAAATGGATATATGTTCTTGTAAGAACATAATTATGCTTTTACTTGTAAATTTTCAGAATAACGGAAAGTTGTTTTAGTTTTTGTTTTCAGAAAATGTATTTCTTAGCCTGAATCCCTTCTTCTGGCTGGTGGCGTACTAGGATGTTTGCAGAAATGAGCTTTACACAATTGAGTATGTAGAGAGAGGGGTTACTTTTAGACAGCAATGTGCAAAATAGGGAAGCATGTCCGTAAAGCAATGATACCATGGTTTCATTCATTAGAATGCAGGTTTATTGTTTGAGAAGATTGGACTGCGAATCTATGGGGTTCAGAACTTTCTAGGTGCAGGCCAGGAGAGTGAATGCAGAAGAAAGCATTAAGGAAAACTTTTCACTGGGTGAAATTACCAAAATTCATGCTAGACAAAGTCATAATAGTTCACAAATTCCAGATTGTCAATGATGAGGCATTTCAACGCATAGTCATCTACCATAATTTTTCATAAATGTTCCTTGTAATTTTAAAAGAACTCTTAAATCTGATGTAGCGAAATTTTATTTCTGTTTAAAACAGTAGTATCATATGGAAAAGTATTTTCTATTATTTTTCCCTTTTTTAATTAAAAATAAGGTTTTTATGCAATATATTCTGGTCATAATATATATTATATAATCTTTTTTCTTTTATTTGTCTGATTTATTCTGAAACCTTTCATATGTATAGTATATACTATATACACATATATACATGCTATATATATATGAAAGATTATATACATGTCATGTGTGTATGTTTGTGCCATTCACATATAGACATGTTTAAGTAAGTGTATTTTAATTGTTAAAGATTCAGATAAATATGATAATTATTGAAATCACTAAACAAGCCACACATTGTTATTGAGTTTGGAGATTACTCTACTTTAGTCGTTAAAAGGGTGGTGGGTTATTTGGCTAGCATATTATTCTACAATGTTCCCACAGTCCTTCACAGTCTAAAAGCTTTTTCTCCCTCCATTTTTGTTCATGTGCATTTTTTTAATATTCAGATGTTGATGTAATTTTGAATTTTATAGTTAATATGTAGTAATGATTGCTCCTATTACTTCAGGTCACAGCACAGTATATGTACCAGAAGGTGAACAAAATAAAATAACTCATGTCTTTGGGGGGAAATTGAGGCATATATACATAGATACTCATAAAAGATTGAGGAAGATTTCAGAATAAGTCAAACGTTCAAGGAGAAGGAAAGACAGTTGGAACTGAATAGCCTGCTCTGTGCTCCAGACACATAGCCCTGTGTGTAGACTGAATCTCTACCCACAATTTCTGCATTTCTGAAACAGAATCAGACTTGCCCTCTTAGGATCAACAAAAGAAATACAGCAAATCCCTTTTCTTCTTACATCATCTTCCAGGATTCTGCCAGAAATTGTGATGAGTCAGGATTTCTATCTGAAAAGCCACACGTATGGGCTACTTCGGAACATAAAGGATGTTCAGAATGGAGCCATTCTTTCCCACTGCCTAAGCAACAGACCAAGTCATCTTCTAGAAGCAGCTAGCACAGGAGCAGTGGCACTAACAAATGCCTTTTGTCTGCTGTGCAGGGGCACAGTGGATTGCATCGTGTTAGGCTTCATCAGCTACCTAATGCAATGTAACTGGGGAGATAAGATAAATCAAGGGGATGACACTATATTAGATTTGAAAGATGAGAGCTCCTCCAGAGTAATTGCAGAGTGTATATTTCAGCGCTGTTGACCTCAGGAGGTTATTGAAGTCAAGA
Organism: Ellobius talpinus; assembly: GCA_001685095.1. Classification (NCBI taxonomy): domain Eukaryota; kingdom Metazoa; phylum Chordata; class Mammalia; order Rodentia; family Cricetidae; genus Ellobius; species Ellobius talpinus. The sequence goes on along the minus strand of LOJH01000119.1, from coordinate 35,266 downwards.
GTCTGAGCAACAAAACCAATCTTTCAAGAGCTAGGTAGCAAGTAAGTAGAGTCAGACTTGCTTCTTTTAAATGAACTTCCTAAGGAAAAGTGAGATTCGCCCATTATATCTTTTTAAATGTAGTTTTTGTGTACAGCTTCATTATCTACCCAACTAGGGGTTATACATTTTAAAATGAATACATGTAATATGCATTGTATATTGGGTCAAGAGATGTACTTTACTGCTTAATATTCTTTTCATTGATTGCTAAATTGTGCAGAATGGAAATGTCTACAACTTGCTGAAATGGATCATTTATCCTTGTAGCTGTGCCTCTACAAAGAGAGTCTTGTTACTTCAGTGTAAGAATGTGGTTATTATTAAGGAACATGATATGATTTCCTGTCTTACAACACTCTACGCCTCCGTCCTTTCCATGTATTATATAGAATGACTTTCCGTTTATGAAGTGAAAGATGAAGACTCACACTCTAAGTGACTCCTGTTCTTTTCTAGCCCACGGTGTGTGAGAGAGAGCTGTGTGTATTTGCTTTTCAAACCCTGGGGGTGATGAACGAAGCTGCTGATGAGATAGCGACTGGAGCTCAGGTACTCCCACTAACTGGGTCTTATTTTCATGTGAGAAGCTGGTTCAGTCTACTGCTGTTTTCCCTACGCTGTTCTTCAGGGGAGAATTCCGAAAGCTTCTTGCTGAAAAAGATCTGGCACTTGATTTTTTTTCTCCCCTTTTAAATCTGTGTTTTGTCATTTTGCAGTGGCCTAGGGGAAAAATTAAGCAATTTTCTTTTAAAAATAATTGTCTTGCATGGTTAAAAAAAAGCCGTGTGTGTGTGTGTTTTATAATTTTGTTTTCACTTTGTTTGGCTGGTTTTGCTTTTCGGTACAGTTGTACTGCTACACAGTAGAAGCCAATTTATTGTAGCCTATTTATTTATCTATCTGGAGGGTTTCACTATGTAGCCCTGAGTGTTGTGGAACTTGCTATGTAGATCTGGCTAGCCTTCAGCTCACAGAGATTCACCTATCTCTGCCTTCCAAATGCTCTGATTGAGGGTGTACTCCAATGGACCCATCTTTTTGTTGTTTGTTGTTGAATACAGAGTTACATTGGGCCATGTTCATTGAGACAGGACCCTATTCCGTGGCCCAGACTGGCCTCGAGTTGAACTTGTAAACCTACCTACTGACTTGGTGTCTCCGGGGCTGAGATTATAGCCATGTACCATCATGTTCCATTTACTGTGCATTTTAAAAATGCCTGTCTAAAGTCTTTGCGGACATAGCTTTCCCTGTTCATATCCACAGTGAGTTACATCTGTTCCAAAGAGTTCTTTCCATCCAGACAGTAGCATTTTTCTTCATTCCATTTCCAGAAACAGCATGTTCTTCTGGGAACTGGAGAAGGGAGGCAGCTTAGCATAGACAGTACTGTCTCCTTGTAAATCAGCAGAGGGATCATTGAATACATAGCAACCAAGCCACTGAATTTAACAATGATCATTAATAGCTTTTGACAGAGAAGAGAATCAAGAGGCGAGGTGACTTCCAGCAATTTGCTTTTCCTAGAACATGGCAAACTCATCATGGCTGTTTGGCTTTTTCTAACATGGGGCAATGTCCTCCCCTATAGAACCAGGCCCCTCTCCCCAACCTCATATTCAGATCTCTGTGATAGCTCCAGAACTTCCGTACTCACTATGGTCTAATTTTACTATAATTCCATTTAATAAGGCCAGAAATTGCAAAGATGTGTATTTCTTCAATTGCTTTGTGTTTGTATGTCTTTTCCATTAGACTGCACCCAGCACCCTCTCCCAGACCTGTCTTGTTCATTTTACCATATAATACAGAGCAATGCCATCACACACTGTGTGCTCATGACAGAGACAAATTCATGAGCAATCAGAGGCAACACATGCTTGTTATTTTGAATCAGTGGTCCCGTTTGGCCAAGTTTGGTATAAAGTCATGAAGAACAGATCTGAGAGGAGGTGACAGACCTGGGGCATCCTCATTATATCTTGCTGCCATTAGCAGGACAGACATCCACTTGAAACTGTCAGTGACTCATCTCCCGTGTTTTTCAAGGTGGTAGATTTGTTGGTGTCCATGTGTAGATCTGCGTTGGAATCTCCTAGAAAAGTCGTCATTTTCGAGCCATACCCTTCTGTGGTAGATCCTAATGACCCTCAGATGTTGGCCTTCAACCCCAGGGTAAGTGGTCAGCCCCAGCCACGAAGCCCAGAGCTTCCGAGAACCAGGATGGAGACCTTAGTCTCATAGCTGCCTTCCCTTTGAATGTTTGTCTTGTTGAGTATATCCATGGTAAGTTCAAGGTCATATCCTATGTTTGGGTATTCTGTAGTCTCCTCAGAATATAAGGAACATTATTCAGAGGACCACTTTCCCTTTTCTTCCTTGTCACCTCGACCTCTCCTGCTGTTGTTCCCCACCCTTCTCAGAGTTAACAGTTAAATCTATACTGTTAAAAGACGCACATTTCTTAAGAAAACCATTTCCTGAATGCTTCTGGCAGAGACTTTCTGAAATAACAGAATTTCAAATTGTTTGAGAGCCAAAATTGCTTAGTTTGTATTATTGTTCATCTCGAAATTCTTTTAGAGTAATGACTATATAATGCACCTCAGCCGACCTGTCCTCCCTTGTTAGCTTTCTGCATAGAAATGAGGGATCATTTGAGCACATATTGTCACCTTGCTCTTTGGGTAACAGTGTTCCAGTCTAAGATTAAAGCACTTGGGAGATCTGAAGTATATCTTCTTCCAGAAGGATTCTGAGCTTACTTTATTGCTTATTGCTTTGGCGCGGTGAAAGCCAGACTCAAGGGCCCCAAATCTTTCTGTATTTGAAGATTTTTATCCCAGGGAGGTGAGCATGATGTTGTGCCCTTATGTAAGGCATAGCCCTTTAGTTTTTCTTCCCTGTTATTTTCTAGATATCAACCCTCTTGTCCTTATTACAGGTTTCTTTTATGTATCATTGTTGCTTTCACACTAGCTTTGATGGAAAATGCGTGTATAGAAATAATATTTTTCTCTAGTGATATGTAACTTGCAAAGGTTTGTAGGTGAAGAATGCTTTTTCCTTTGTCATACAGAAGAAGAACTATGACCGCGTAATGAAAGCTCTGGACAGCATCACTTCCATCAGAGAAATGACACAGGTAAAAATCCGGTCTTATGTTCTTCTGCTGTTCAGCCCACATGAGCAAAATCTCATCTTAAAGTGTCTTCAGAACAACACTGTTACAGAATGTTCAATTTTCTCCTCTACAAGACATAATTAAAATCATAAAAATGTGCTAGGATGGTTTAATTCAATTCTGTCTGTGTCTTGTTGTGCTAACACTGAGTTTTAAAGAATAAATGCATAGTTGTAATCTTAACATTTTGTTCTTAAATTTGAGTCAAAGCCTTGAGTGTTTGAAGTTACTCAACAGGATCTTTTAAAACAGTGTCTAAATCTAATAAGTCCCACCTTCAGTATTACCTGATGCTAATAGTTTTACAAATTATTTTGAGTGTTAAAATAGAGATTTGGGACACTAGAGACTGGTGTTGCATGCGTATCATCACATTAGACTACAAATTTTCTTTGTTGCTGGATGTGTGTGTGTGTATGTGTGACCTTGAACTTGCTCTGTAGCTAAGGATACCCGGAACTTCTGATCTTCTTTTGTTTATCTCTTAAGTGATGGGATTACTAACATAGACATGCTGCCACAATAGCTCTAGAAATATCCTCTCTCTCTCCCTCCCCCCTCTCTCTTCCCACTTCCTCCTGTGTGTGTTCATGTGATTTCTTCAGTCCCTAGACTTATTCTTTAAGATCCATATTTCAGGGCTGGAGAGATGACTCAGTGGTTAAGGGACCTGACTGCTGTTCCAGAGGACCTGGGTTCAATTCTCAGCATTAATATGGTAGTTAATAACTGTCTGTAACACAAGGTTCAGTGGATCTACTCTCTCACATGGGCATATATGCAAAGCAAATATTAAGGGACATAAAATTATACTAAAAAATAAAATTTTATCAAATACAGGTGTAACACAGAACCTGTAACCACTTTGGAACTGACAGTCACCGTAGGAGTATGAGCTTATGTTTCTTGTTCTCAGGTAGGCTCTGGTGGAAAGGTGTGCTAGGTGAAGATGTAGATTTGTTATGAAAACTTACACATCCTTGTGCTACAGCCTAGCATGTGGAAAAACTTTTACTGTTGAAGTACTGAGTCCTTTTCACTGTTAAAACATTGGAAGGTGGTTTTAAAATCATAATCATGAATAAAAATTAATAATCAAAAATTGACAGTACATGTTGTGCACAGCTTACATGTGTCCTTTCTAGGCTGCTTTGTGCTAGACACCTGTGGGCGTATGATGAGAATAACCTGGGGTCATTCATTCTCTCTGTGGAAGAAGAAGTCGTCTCCTGACCAGGTTCCCTGAGTTTCTCTCTGCTCTACCCCTCACCCCAATGTCCTCTCTGGTCCTCTACTGGAGACATTCTCAAATGTACATTTCACATTTCTGTTTCTTGTCCTTGATTCCTTTGGTCATTATTTATTCATGATTACCATTATTTATATATTAATTTGTTCATTCATCTGTTCTTTTCTCCATTCACTCAACATTCTATGTTAGACAGTGGCCCATACGGGATTCCTGCTTCACAGGTGATATTACTTGCTTTAAGTCTCCCATTTCTTTTAGTGACTGTTCTGGGCTCTTAGTTTGCAGTATCCTCTGGATTATTTTACAAAAAACACTTATTTTATGAGGAAAGAAAAGAATAAAGTGCATTTTTCACAAGAATAAGAAACAAGAAGTAATGCCACATCTTATGTGAAGACAAATATTTTAAGTCATGATAAAAGTTTGATATAGGGTATTTGTACTACACTCTAGCGTCTAGACCCATATATCATTCTTAGGTTTAAACATGGCTACAAGCTCTGACTCTAGAATCTTCTCACTGCCAAAAATCGCTTTCTTTATTCTGGGTCATGTGTAAGCTGTTTTAACAGAAGGCAAGAGAAGTTGAAGGATCAGCCCAGGAAGCTAGAGGCCAGAGTTGCATAACTGCCTCATCGTGATGTGGCCCATGACCTTGGGCAAGTTGCTTAGTTCCTTGGAACCTCAATGTCTTCAGTATCCACTTAGGAAAAGTCACTTGGCGTTTTCTCCCGCAGAGTGACTGCAGCGGCATGCTGTCAGGTTTTATGGAATCCAATTCTTTATGCTTTTCCTCAGTCGTACACTAGCATGTGTTTTAAAGCCCTAGCTAGCTCTAAACTGTTGTAAAGAAGTTGTTCCTTTTTTCTGTAATAAAATGTTTAATTTGATAGTAAATTCCATTTAAATTCTCTTGGAGAAGGGTTCTTACATAAGTTGTGCTCAGTTTTCATATAGAAATACATGAGGTCTGTACGTTTTCCTTCAATATTAAAATCAAAAGTGTCCAACAACAACGAGAAACATTGCAGGGTGCTTTGTTAAGCAGTGGGCACTTTCTCTTTTGAGCACTTCAGTAGGCAAGGAGCTGATGTCTAAGTTGAACTGAACTATTTTCCTTCAACCCTGAGAGGTGTATGAAAGGAACTGAAGGAGTTACGAGGAAAAGAAAATGTGGGCACAGAAGGGTGGGACGAGGGGAGAGATGGAGAAATGGAAGATCCTGGAAGAGGCTAAGTGGGAAATCACTGGAAACAGTATGGTAAAGTGGGAGGGTACAGTGTGTGCTGTGTGGTAGCTTTATGTCACCTCAAGAGATACAGAGGAGTGTGTGTATGGGTGTTGGGGGCAGGGGTTCATTCACTTCTAGTATTCTAGTGAAGGTGGAATCCAGGCTAAAATTGGATCAAGTCTTTGTTTTTAATCTTCTGTTATTTTTAATTTAAACAAAATTGCATCATATAACCCCCTCTCTCTTCTCTCTCCAATTTTTCTATGTCCCACCCCAACCTTACTCCCTTTCAAATCATGACCTCTTTTTCAATTACTATTACTTTATACACACACACAGAGGTAAATATATGAATACAAGCTGCTGAATCTGTCTAGTGTTGTTTACATGTTTGTAGGATTGACCTACAAACTGATACTGGAAAACCACTTGGGTGACTCATCCCCAGAAAGACTAATTCTGCCACTCCCAGTAAATATAAAATACCTGTAGCTCTTCCATCAAGGGGTGGGATCCCATGAGATTTCCGCCTTCCACATTTACGTGTTCAGGCAGCCATTTTGTTGCAATTTCGTGGATGTAGTTTCCTTGCCATATCTGGAGGCACAATCTCTCAGCAGGCTTCCTGACCCCTTTCCTACAGTACAGGTTCCTCAGGTTCCCTGAGCCTTAGGGGTAGGGGTTGTATAGTATACTCATCAGTTGGGGCTGAAATCCTCATGGTCAGCTATCCTCTGCATTTTGATCTATTGTTGTTTTCTGTAATGATCTCCATCTGTTGCAAAGAATAGCTTCTTTGGCGAGAGCTACACTTACATAAGGCTGTAAGTATTCGTGATGTAATTAGACAATATACAGGTTTAGGAAGGTGGCAGGTGTACTTTTGCCTCTAAGGTCCATGGCCTCACTAGGCCTCCTTCCTTTTGAGGAGGGTTTAAGTCCAGTTAGACAGCTATTGGTTGTTATCAAGACATTGCACCCTTACGGATATCTTATCTTGCTGGTTATTGTTGTAGTTCATAGGCTTCATAACCGTGTAGGACTACTGTTTGCTCTTCTCCTTTGGCAATTTTAATAGCTCCGTTTGGTACTATGAGAGCTAGTCCTCGGAAAGGAGGTTTTCAGGTCAGATCCAGCTCAGGTCCTCAGAGTCCTTTGTCCAAAGTGCATCGCGTCTTCAGCAATAACCAACTTCTGAGAAGTAACCAAGAACAGCAGTAATAGCCTACATTGCTTTAGGAGTCTCTTGGGCTCCCCTGTTGGTCAAGACTCTTAAATCTGGCAGGCAAGACCTTTCTCATGCTGCCTGAAATACATTCCCTACCCCTAGTGTGAAGAAGGGAATTTGCTATTCTCTGCTGTATTTTTATGGTTTTTGTTTTAGATAAACGAGACTTTTCAGTCTGATTTTCTTTTTGTTGAGAAAAAGTGAGTTTTAAAGACAAATGAAGGGATGTAATTTTATCTTGCAGGCACCCTATCTGGAAATCAAGAAGCAGATGGATAAACAGGACCCCCTTGCTCATCCTCTTCTTCAATGGTATAAAACTGTACTTTGCCTCTCAAATAAAAATCAGTAGCATTTTCTGTGTTTTTTTAAGGAGGGGGGAGGCTATTTCATAAGCCAACAAAGCTATGGTTCTACAAGCCTGTGAAACCTGGTGAATTTTTTCCACCCAAGAGTCCTTAATGACTCTCACTTTAATTAAAACTTGTATATCACAAGAGGAGGAAGGTGCTGTCATGTGCAGAAGTAGGAGCATACAATGCATTTGACAGCAGTTGGTCTACAGTCTTAAAGGATCTGCTTCATTCCATTATGTGTTGAATGCATTTTGGTTCATTTTAATTTCCTACTTCAGTGAGGACTCAGTGATAAAACTTAAACCTTTGCAGTGAAGATCTTGAAATATGATTTGTACATTTTGCATTCTTAACAAGGCCAGTAAAATTTGATTGACTCTTTGCTTGAAGATTCACTGACGAAGTGAGGTCACAGCATTCAGTCCAGCCTGATTCTAGGAGGACAGTACAGCAAACAGGAGAGGTAGCCCTAGCACACACTTTGTTTTGATGCCTGGATCAAATAATTAGTCCTCTCTCATTTGCAAAGTGGAGACAATAAGAGTTTATAATGGTTTTGTGTACATGACCCTTGGAAATTGCTTAAATAGACTTACCATCATTATCTTAGAGTAGTACAAATGCACAGACTACAAGAGATTGGTCTAGATAAACGCTGCAGGTGACAAGCAGTGGAAGTTTTTATAAATATCATTAAAAGGAAAAGAGCCCAGACTCCTCGTGTTTCTGATTACCTTTACTTAGTCAAAATTGTATAAAACACATGGTCTGATAAGACTGTGACAAACTTTAGGGAATGAGATTGACCTTGTTTGTATCCATTAGTATCTGTTTTAAAATCCTGACAGATAAGAAAAATAACACTTTTTCTTACTGTCTCACATTTTCTCATCATATCCAGAGTTAAAGTGAGAAAATAAACAGCAGGAATTTTGGGGTGCCCTCTTGGTACAAGGGAAATCTGGTTCTTGTCTTAGGGTTCTTAGACTCATTAATAAAGGAATAAAAGGGGCTCAAACAAAAACTTACAAGCAAACAAGCAAAGAAGAGGACCGGGAGGCTATCAAGCTCAGCAGCAACCTGGGTGGGTGGGGGTATGGGGATGAAGGACAAAATGAAAAAAGGCCTTGCTATTTATATTGGCATTGATGTCACATACATGGCAGACAAGCAGTCATATGATGGACAGGCGGCTTTAGAGAAAGATGAAGAAGGCTCAGATGGTTTGGGGAAAGCCCAGATGTTAAGGAAATCATGCTTTGGAAAGAGGGGAAGAAGTTACACGTTTTTAAATAAGAGAAGTGAAAGAATACGATTTTATCTTAGTGCCATGAGGCCCAGTAAAGCTACTGTGTTAGGGTGGGGGATTCTGGGACTGAAAAGTGCAGTATCTCACTAAAGCACTGGTTATTCCTGTGTCTGTGGCATGTTTTAGCCTGCCCTCCTAAGAGTGGTCTCTTGGCCAAGTGAATGACTATGTCCAACTGGAGTACTAGGTCTCAACCTAGGCCAGGAATTATATTCTCGATTAGATGGTTGGTTTTTTCCCCTTAATCTACTAATTGCACATATATAATTGTATTCTTATTTTCTCCTTGAAGTCAGCCTAATTCCAAATTTTCACTAATTTTTTTATCTTTTTCTCCAGTTCAGGGAGAAGAATTTAATCAAACCTTTTATAGTCATCTCTGCTATTTTATATTTTTTCACATACCTGGATTAAATGGTCAACTTCAGTATCTCAGTATGTTGACTTTTGTGTATAAGCCACTGTCCACTCAGAAATATTCTTATGAGTTTCAACAAACAGAATCTTTGTGGAAACACATTTTTAACGTAGGAGATGTAGGAATCAAAGCAACCAGGTGCCTGAATATACCTCTTATTTGAACTATTAGTATTTGAAAGTATTGAATATCTAAATATGTTCATTTTGCTAATATCTGAGGTTGTGCTTATTAAAAATGACATATTCACAAGTTTTGTGGAGCTGCTTCCCAGTGAGTTTCCTCAGACGAAAGTGTCTTTTTTGTTATGTAAGCTCCTTAAATTGCATTAGTAAGTAAACCATACTTATGTAATCGACTGAGAGGCAGAAAGTTCAGTGGTGCAGCCAAACCACATTTCAATCCCTTGCTGACTAGCCTATAAAACAGTCAATACGGTTGCCACCTAGTCGTGACTGACTGATCATTTCCCTTTCAGGGTCATCTCAAGTAATAGGTCACATATCGTGAAACTGCCAGTTAACAGGGTAAGTTTTATTTTCCTATATGCTCCCAGAAATGAGAGAAGGTGTTAGTTGAGAGAGCTGACCACTGTGGCCCTGCAGACAGCCTGTCCAAGGGTGGCTAGGACTAGTTTCGTTCTTGAGCCTCAGTTCGTGTGTCAGCTGCAAGCCCTTCCAAGACTCAAACCCGGCACCTTGCCTTTTAAATAAATACAAAGAAATCAGCATGAGAGCATGTAGTCTTCCTACAAGAGTCCATCAAGTGGTGTCTAGGGAGAGACTGGGAGAATACTTGACGTTACCGGTCTGCCTTCCCATATTTGAGGGGGACTGTCAAACACCTTGCTTATCAGCCTAAGTGGTGTTTAAACAATGTTTTTAAAAAGCTAATGGGCCCTGATTGCAGTACTCATCAGCGCCTAAGAGCAACGTTTAAAACTCTTGTCTCCCTGTTTTTGAATCTCCGCCTGGGAGACTGCTGCGTGGTATATTCCCGTGCGAGTAGCCAAGGTGAAAGGGAACTGATGAGGGAGTCTTGTCAAGCCGTCCCCTGATCACTTTTCACTGTTAAAGAGCAAAAGCATGCAGATAGAGCGGAAGGATAATTTTCATTTTAAAACCGGGAATGAAGTTTTCTGCTTAGCAAATTCCAGAATATTTCCACAGTGGAGTGGCTAATACTTACCCATGGAAGTCTATAATAAAAGCCCTAAAATGAAATAAAATCAAGAAAATTAGGACAGTATAGTGGAACCTGAATATCAAGATCTGTTTACCTGTTAGCTGTTGCTTTCGCACTAACCTAAAGAAGTTGTTTCCTACGGGGAATTCCATGTGAGGTATAACTGAAGCAAGTTTCTAAAAATTACATAGCTTTTGAACTAGTCTGAAAAGGTTATTAGTCTGTTTCGAAACTGGATAACTTGCGTAAGTCTTAAGCTGGTAAGATTCTGACATGCCATTATTTGCTATCACCTTGGATGACAGCAACTGAAGTTCATGCACACCCCACACCAGTTCCTCCTGCTCAGCAGTCCACCAGCCAAAGAGTCCAACTTCCGAGCCGCTAAAAAGCTCTTCGGGAGCACGTTCGCATTTCAGTGAGTATGGCTCCGAGGGACTGGGTGGGCTCCAGCTCCTCTTCCACGGTGTGGGGCAAGAAAGCACTGTCCCCGAAGTTGGCATTGACCTCAGTGAATAGGCTGTAGGAATATCTAACTGGGAGGCTCAGAGCTTTCACATGTATCATGACTTAAGAATTGAGCCCAGCTGTAAAGATCATTAACTTTCTGGCCTTGCCCTTTCCCTCCTCGCGTCTGTGTTTTAGTGGCTCTCACATTGAAAATTGGCACTCTATCCTGAGGAATGGTCTGGTGGTTGCCTCTAATACGCGTCTGCAGGTAAGATATTTGCATGCTTTTTTCCCCAGTAGGAGGAGCACATTTATTCCTACAGTGGAGATGTGAACTTTAAAGCATTTATTTAAAATATTATATGGAATTTCTAAGAAAGATAAATACATTTTCACAAAATAACTGAAGCAAATTGATCTATGCTTGACAATGAAGGATTCTCTAGGAGAAAAAGTGAAAGCCACAGTTTAAAAGTAAGCACTAAAATATGACTGAAGGAAATAAAGCCCTACAGGCATCCAATCCATTATTCCATTATTGGTTTGGTTCTTTGGGCCCTCTAGGGAAGAAGGAAGGCATAATAAGCAAAGGAGATGTGGGCTACCAAAGATGCATGGTGCCTGTTTCTCAGCCTTGGACACAGGGCTTGGTGTTATTGGTATGTTATGGTTGGAGTCCCGAACTCTGCTCTACTCTTCATTTTGTTTATTCCTCTTCAAACCCATCCCTCCAAATTGTTCCTTAGGCAGCACAAAGACGTGAGGGAAAAAGCAGGTCACCCCAGTTGCCTGAGGCAGTTGTCACTGTGCAGCAACCACAGGGTGACAGAATTAGCTATGCATGCCTGCAAGCCTGAGCCCATTGACTTGGTATCTAGTTTTTACAACTAGTGTGTGAGGGACCCAGAGCTTAGAAATGAGAAAAAAAGAACTTTAAATGTTGTGAGTAGTTTCTTTAGACCACTCCAAATGTTCCAAATACTAAAGCTCCTTTTAACTTGAAAAATCCAGTGGAAGAGTGGAATGGCACGTGAAGTACATAAGAAATCGGAGCTGATACCTTGTTCATATTGTGGCTTGTGAGTGTTCATGAAAATGCCTTTCCATGCACTTCAGCAAGTCTTGTTAGAATTTTAGAAGCATTAAAAGAAGAACTCGCTAAAGTCCTTTGTAATGAGGGACTCTATTACTGGCAAAATGAAGAACAGTCTTTGTCTCTTTTTCATTTCATTTTTTTCATCAACTCACTCCAAATATGATAGTAACAATATTTTCACATTAGACCCAGAATAAGTGTACTATCATTTTTATAAGACATAATGTTCCAACATGAAAGCAATTACCCTCTTCTGTATGATATTAATTCGGATCATTGACCGACATTTCTCTCTCTCACATCTGACGTAGCTCCACGGTGCGATGTATGGGAGCGGGATCTACCTTAGTCCAATGTCAAGCATATCGTTCGGTTACTCAGGTAATCCTGTGTTTCCTTCCTAATCTCAGTGTTACACTTTCATGACTGGAATAGATTAGATATGTTTCTATTAAATTCATTTAACATTAGTCATAATGTCTGAAGGAAATTTCTTCCTAATCTTTTAATATGATGGGGGATGTTGGAGGTAGAATGGAGACATATGCTGTACAGAGTCGATGAAACATAAAGTATGGAAACAATGGTCTCCCATTCATTGGCACTGAACAATTCCTTGGGTAGGGAAATTTATGGTTAGTATTTCTTTGCATTTAAAAATTTTAAGTATAAAGAAATAAATATTTTGTAAACAGATTCTAATAACACAGAATTTTTAAAAAGCAAATGACAGTTTCTCACTAGTCCTAAAATCTCAGGTTTGATGCATTTTTCTTTCACTTTTAATTCCTTCTATGGCATTGGTGTGTGTGTGTGTGTGTGTGCACATGTGTATGCATCCATGTGTTACATGATCACACTGCCAGTTCCAGGGGATTTGTACACATGGTTCCTAAATGCTAAATCTTAGTATCACTACATGGCAAGGAATGATACTTAGACAAGTCCATTAAGTATGAGGCCATTAACCCGGCCCATCTGTCTATTCATTAGCCAAGGTTTATGCAAATTCAATCACAGTAAGTTACTTTTAGTGGTGAAATATAATTGGAATATTTAAAAATATTGTACTTAGAAATATCAGTGATAGAACCAAAAAAGCACTTTATGAGGCAAAGGCAGGTGGATCTCTGTGAGTTCAAGGCCAGCCTGATTCCAAAGTGAGTTCCAAGACAGAGAAACCCTGTCCTGAAAAATTAAAAAGAAAGGAAACAAAGGAAAGAAAGAAAAAATCAAAAAATGCTAACAGAAAGAAAATGTACAATTTTAGAGGATTAAAAGATAGCAAAAATGGAAATAAAATGTATAATAAAATATTTTAAGTAAGCAGAGTAGAGATGTTTTCACATAACTACTACTGTGTCACAAATTGACTGAAATATAAAGAAAAACAGCCTCTTTATTATGCCTTTGGATCAGGAATCTAGTGAATCAGTTTGCCACGTGGTTTTTCTGATTCTCAAAGCATCCACTCTGTAACACACAGTTGGTGGGTGGGTTGTTCTCTTGGTCTAAGACAGCCTGACTCCAGGCCAGACACTTGGTAGGTGGGAATGAGTTGGAACTGACACCCAAGCTCCTGGATGTGGCTGATCCAGTTTGGTGAACCCAAGAGCATTGGGCCTAGACTTTTCTGGAGTGCTAATGACATCAGGCACTTATGTGTGAGCGTTTCTAATCTTGTTTCTCAAATTGCATGAGATCAGTACCTGTCTGTACACTTAGTCAAAGCCATTACAAGGCCTTCTACTATCTCTGTTGATATTATCTGTTAAGGAAGGAATGACAGGTTACATTGTAACAGAGCATATAAGCTAAGAAGTACTGTTATGGTCAGATACCAACATAACATTAAGGATAAATATCAGAAGGAAAAAAGTAACATTGACATGGGTTGTATAAAATTATAAAAATCAGACTTAAACTATACAGAAAAAAGCTAAATTTTTTTAGAAAAATAATATATCATCAACACGGAGCCTAAAAATGACACCAAAAATCAGACCCTGTGATTTCTACCTCGTATGCTAGTGCATAGATTCCTTGATGGCTTCATGAAGAGAATTGGGAGGAAGAATGTGTACAAACTGTGAATGAGTGTGAAATTCTGTCTCTGGGAGTGCATTTATCTTGGAGAGAGTCCATAACTTTTATCAGAATCTGAAGGACTCTTGAGATATTTTAAGAAGAAGGATCAAGAACTTGGAAGGTAGCTTGGTGATAAAAGCCCTGGTTTCTGTGCATAGCCCAGGTTCATGCAGGGGGCAGGGGTGTTAAAAAAAAAAACCTCTCCACAGACGTATGAAATTGTGGTTGGTTTTGAAGTCTGAAAACATAGAACCTGGACATTGGAACAGCCGTATGCAGTACTCTGTCATCTCCTCTGTCCTGTGTGCCATATCTGCTCCTACCTATCTACCTGTGTGATTTTTAAGGAATGTCTGGATTGGAAAGGTTTAGACAAACATACTTTACAAATTGTTTATCATCTTTGCTCCTGCCACTAAGATATATATATACACACACACACACACACACACACACACACACACACA
>LOJH01000119.1:571-20860 GCA_001685095.1 Ellobius talpinus | reverse complement strand
ACACACACACACACACACACACACACACACACACATATATATATATATATATTGAGACTAAAGAATGTTTTAGTTTCTGGTGTGACAGTACATTGAACACTCTCGTTGATTTAGTTCTGCATATTCTACAGTGAGATATATATTGGCTTGGTTTTTCTAAAATCTTTCACAAAAGGACATCATATCATGACTTTAATAGAGCAAGAACTGAGATTTATGATTTAGTATAGACAAAATAACATAGAGGGCTTTGAGTTAGAAAAACTGTAATTTCTTCACAGAAGTGAGTATTATATTAGTGCTTTACAACACCACGGTGAAATATCTTTGTTCCTACCTGCATTTTCCACTCTTTATCTCGTGCTTGTACTCAGAAGGCAGCAAGGGTGAAAGTTACTTCTAATAAACTAAACATTTTTAAACAAACTTTTTAGAATTTTCTCATTATAGTATATACCAGGGAGTTTTCTATATCCCCATTTTCAATGCCAAGAACAAGCCAAGATTCCTGCTCTAACTCTCCTGAGATTTCTGGGGCCCAGCCAGCTTCTCCCTTGTGAGCCTGTTATGACCATGTCTAGCTTGGTGTGCTTAGACTTCTGCCTGCAGTACAACTTTTGACATAGACAGATTGTACTTTCATTTGCTGCAATCAGCTGTGTCCCTGGGTTACAACTGTGCTGATGTTTTTCAGGGATGAACAAGAAGCAGAAGGTGTCAACTAAGGACGAGCCAGCTTCAAGTAGTAAAAGCAACAATGCATCACAGGTGCCGTGGCCGCTCATAAGACTGTGTGTGATTAGTGAATTGCAGTCTCATTAGACTACAGGATGTCGATAAATACTCAGGATTATTAATCCAAAAAATTAACTTTAAGTGGTCATTTCCCTTTAAGAACCAAACTCACTTTAAATGCAAAACTACATAGCTCATAGGTAGTAATTAATATGCATACATTCATGTGTATGCATGCATGTGCGCATACATGCACACATGTGCACGCGCACACATACACACACACACATCCTGGTCTCCCCTTGTGTCACCAGAGTCTATCATAGATTCCAGGGAATAAAACCAGATTACTATTCCTGTCCTCTTTAACATTACATTCTCCTGGGGGTACTAATTGACAAGAAAAATACCTTGGAGAAAGAGATGTTCAATGTTGCAGCCTGGAAGTTAATACTGGAGTGTTGCTAAATGGTGTGGTCAGAAGAAAGTCCTCTGAGGAGTTAACCTTTGTGAATAGCCTCAGAGGTGAATATGTGCCATGTGACTCTAGAGAGAAAGACTGTTCCAGGCAGAGAAGAAGGAAAGCAAATCTCAGGTTCTTATAGAGAAAATCAGAATACCCAGGGCAAATGAAAACCCATCTAATGAATAATGAACTCAGCTATTCAAATATCTGAATGACAAACCAGCTTCCACATCTGGTGCTTTTAAAACCTCTGTGACTTCATAAATGTTGCTGTGAATGTGGCTTCTTTTGGTGGTTGTCTAATCTGGAGTGTTTATTAGTTCTAATGTATGAAAAGATCCCCCAAATTTCATTCTGTTGGCCTTAATAGAAGCTTGCCAGCCTCATCTGTAAACTAAGCTCTGAATTCTAGTCATATGTCCTGAGACCACTGAGCTCCATCTTAACATTGTTTCAATTCACTGGCTTTATAAGTAATTTGATAATGATTAGCTACAGAAACGAAAGGATGCAACAAAAATAGCTGGATATTAAAAGAAGGCATAGAAATTGTAGCTGGCCCCACGGCCATCTTAGTTGCCCTTGCCCTTTAATAATGAGCACTCATTGATGTTTGCTAGAGTATCCCATGTTTACTGTGTCTTTTCAATTGTTTTATCATTTAGTCTCAGAAGAAGGGACAGCAGTCGCAGTTCCTGCAAAGCCGTAACTTGAAATGCATAGCCTTATGTGAAGGTGAGTGCCTGTGCCTTCCACCCCAGCTTCTCATGTACGAACTGAAGTGTGGTTGCAGGGTGCTCATGGTGGGTTAGTGAGGTATTGTTCCTAAAGACCATCCCAGCATGCACTGTGGAAAATGAGCATGATTGAGACTGCAGAGGCTAAGGCCAAAGTGCAGAACTGGCATGGGTCAGAAGGCGCCATGTTGTTCCTGGCCGTTTTCCTGAATGTAATTCAACTTTCAACAGTGTAATTCTTCTGAACTCAGTACAGACAGATTGAGAGGCGGTTTGCAAGATTGTATTTTCTCCGCTCTTGTTCTAAGGCTACCAGTCACCTTTTCTTTGTGTCAGGACTGTCAGCTGCCATTAGTGTCTTGATTTTCAACACCTGACTGTTCCGTGGGACACAAAGTTGCTGTCTGCCTTATATCAGGACCTGTGTGTTTCTGATAACAGTCCAATGATTTCTTTCCTTGTGAGGTGGCCTTTTGTTGATTTTACTTACATTTATTGATAACTGCTATGGTTAGGCATCCGTTACATGTTCATTTGGACCACTATTTTTGCGTTCAGATTTCAGAGAGAAGGAAGGTAGTTACTTAATGTGGGTTTCTGTTCCTTTGGAACTAAATAGCTCTGTGATTTCATCTCCCCTTGCAGTGATCACGTCACCCGACCTGCACAAACATGGAGAGATATGGGTTGTCCCAAACACGGATCATGTCTGCACACGATTCTTTTTTGTGTAAGTCTAAATGATCACATTTATTAATTGCTTATGCTTCTACAAATGAAACAGTGGCTGCAGTATTATTTTCTCACATTAACTGCCAAATATAACAAACAACTAATTGAACTTCTCATGAATCTAATGATTGTAGCTTTTCAATAAGCTTATTTCGGAAAGCAATGGCACACGCTGCTAATCTGGTATTGTGTGCTTTGATGATGAAAGATTTTAGAACCGGGGACAGAGAAGGCAATAATGAAAATATTCTATAAAAACTGATGTACGTTTCACGTAATATGGGCTGGCAAGGTACTGCGTGTTGGCCAGTGTATGTGTTGGCATACAAGCATTTGTTCATTCCAGATCAACAGCTGCAGTAAGCCAGTCTGACTGTTTATCCCATCTTCACCTCTGCAGTCCCACTCCCCCTGTCTGGCTACACCTCTTCCCTGACCTTAGCACAGAAAGGATTTCAGGAAAGAACTGAGTTATTGGTTTTATCGTAATGTGGGATATTTTATAAACATGTCAAAGTGATGGCATCAAATTTGTTGCCATCCCTTATAGAGGACCACAGAACCCTGTGTGTTTTGCATCTGATCCATGAGCGTGTGGCCAGGTTCTTCACTGGGACAGATTCTATGGAAACTCTAATTTTCTTGTGAAATTTACTTACTGACTATAGATTTCACAACAGTGGATATAGCAGCCAGAACTCTGTTTTTTTATCAGGTAGTTTGAATTCCAATGCAGCAGAAATTAGGAAGAACAGTCTCCAGGTTGCATAACCTCTCAAAGCTTCGGTGGCAAAATGAGAACAATATACCTACCTGCATCAGTTAGAGTCTCAACAGGAGCAAGCAGATGGCTCACAAAGAACATGGTGCTTTTATTACCCACAATTAGAATGTTTGCAAAGGCATAACTGTGGGGCAGCCGGATCTAGTAGCAGTAGGATTCTTAGACATCTTCGGGTCCAGGTGGCTCAGACAGGAAGCAATCCTGCCAAAACCCCACTCATAGTGGAGGCCAGTGGAGCATAAGGCTAAAGGCCATGCAGGTCAATCCTTGAGGATCGAATGATATCAGAGAAGGGTTCTGAGGACCCGTGGCTACTAGGAAAGCTGTTGGTATACATTACCTTATAGGATTAATCTGAGATTAAGTTAAGCCAATGTAGGTCTCCACTGCAAAGCTCATAAAACATTCTCTCTCTCTCTCTCTCTTTATTGGTTAGTTATTATCCATTGTTAGAAGTTTGGCCCTCTGGAAAGCAACCTTCAATTACAAAATTACCTTATTGAATAGACTTGAGATGTTGATAAAACGATAACTCCAGGTCTTTTTGTGTGATCACTTTTTTTAACTTACAAAAATACAGATTTACTGAACATGACAGCCTTGCATACCTAAATTGTTCAATTTCCGATATGTCTTTTTTATATTTTCATCAGAGATACATAAATCACACGTAAGGTACTAAATATGGGAGATGAGAACGCCTGTTCTCCTGAGAAGTGAAGAGAGGGGAGAAAACCATCTGATGGAAACTGGTGCACCCAGATGCTTTCAAAATGACACAAAGGGAGGGTTATTAAGATCATTTTCATTGCTTTATCAACACAAATGAGATGTCATCCTTTCTCTTTGCAAGCCGAGACTCATAAGACTGATATATTCAGAGCACACCAAAGCGAGAATACATTCAGTCATTATTCTGCATTCTAATTACAGCATTTAGTCGCTTTCTTCATAAAGGACACAACCACAGGTCCTTGTGGTGCACCTCCCCTGTAAGTGTAGCGTCTAGGAAGAGTACGTGGACAAGAATGAAAGAAAGCAACCATTAGGCAAAAGCTTAGTCTCTGTTATTTTTTATTTCAAAAGTTTTTTGTTTGTTTGTTTACATTGTGTGACCACCGATGTTAGGAGCTTTGCGTGATGATGCAGATATAAGTTAATATGCATTTCTTACAAATAGTCAATGAAAATTCAATTTCCACGCTACGCTGATTTCCCAGAACTATGGTGGTCGCAAGATAGTCATTTAGTGTCTTACTCAAAAATTCATCCAGCATCTCATCTCTCCAGCATCTCAGCAACACAGAAGAGAAAACTAAAGGGACCCCCTAGGGGACAGACTGATGCATAACAGAGAGGCACACTAGGAAGCAGACAAGGTATTAAAATAATACTAAAAGGACTGGACTGCTTTGGGGAGGAAAGGTAGAAGTTTGAAAGCTATTTTCCAGGAAATCCCTGAATGACCAAGAATAAATATTTTAGGCAAAATGTAGTCAGTCATTCAGATATTATGACCAGATTCCAGCCCATTTCTAGTAGTAAAAATTGTAAAGTTTGATTTCCCACCAACTTGGAGACCCGTGTGCAAACATAATGGGACCTTTTATGTGTAAAACTGAGAGAGCTGATTTCCAAGGGGCCATAAGGTGGGCTGAAAGAGAAGACCAAGCACACAGAATTATAGGACACACTTAGTGAAGTGTCTGCCCCTCCTCTCTTTCCTTTTCCCCCCTCTCAGTCCTGAATCACACTCACAGTGTAGCACACGCTTGTCTCATGCTCCCAGCAATCCTCCTCCCTCAGCATTCTGAGTATTGGGATAATAAATCTGCGCCACACCAGACCTAACAAGTTATTTCACAATGAACAAGAGGATTTTTAAAGATAGGGATGAAAATTTGCAATTGTAATTGTTCATAATTAGGATAAATTAATAAAATCAGGGGTGGTTAATTGACCTGGCCGATGGCCAGGTATGGGCTCCCCCAGCTTCCATCACTGCACAGGAAATGCCCAGAAAGGGTGGGAGGATGCCCTGTCTCTAAGCAGTGTGGGGCCTAAGGTAAGATTTGGTCTGGCAATGAGAGCCTATGTGCTTGGGGCCCCAATGCTCCCAACATCTCTGCAGTTGTTGGAGTCAATTATGAATGGTCCATGTACTTTGATTAGGAACTAAATGTAGAGTATGGAGTCACCCCTGTTTCTCAAAACATTTGAGCAAGTTTACAAGCATAACAGTGGGAAGGATCACATGAAACATTTTCTCTGCAGAAAATAGGGCCAGACATGCCAGGTCCTTGGACCAAGAAGATCTATGTAGTTCTATATAAATTTCAGGGTTTCCTCTTTAGTTCATTTCACCTTTTAAGGGGTAGGTCAACTATCCCCTCTTCTCTAAAATTTCTAGAAAATTAGACTAGAAGACGGTGGTGTCTTGGTGTTCCTGTGGCTCATGACAGAACTTGCTCTTAAAATTTAGCTCATTTTTCTTCAGATGGAATGAAAATTCTTGAAACAAAGTTTCTTTCGCTTGTCTCTCTCTGCCCCACATCCATCCCTGCAGCATTTTGTATCTGATTGACGTCTACTCTTCAGTAACTCTTCCTTTTTTATTTTTGTCTTTGATGAGACTGGGTTTTACTACGTATTCAGTGGTGCCCCTTGAACTCAGCCATGGCCCTGGTGCCTCAGCTTCCTAAATGCAGGGATTATATATAGTTTTGACATAGCATTTAAAAAGTGAAACTGTTTTAGGCACATACAAGAATGTATAAAATAAGAAATTTATAATGACCATTAGGTAAAATAAACATCATCTTTAATTATGAGTTTGGAAAAAATAGACACTGCTCAACTGTAGACATCCACAGGAAAATTAGAAAGTTACAAAATTAGAAGACAGAACATTGCATTTGCCAGTGAAGGCATCCATGTGTGAATCATAAACATGAATAGGGTCGAGGAACTGGGCTGGATCTCTGTTGTATCACAAACCCAGTCTGTCTCCACCCAGGGTCACTTTCTAACCTCTAAGCTGTCCACTGCAGCTGCTGCTTACCCGTGAGAGTCTCGGTGACTCACACACTGATGCCTTCATCCTCTCATCTCTGTAATGCCATGCCCTGTAAGGGTAAAGGAGGCTGCTATGCAGCTTCTGTCCCACCATTTCTGCTGCTTTCATGCCTTGGGTTGCCAAGCTGTGTGCTGTGATTTCCACTGTCGAGGTTCTGTTCTTTCTCTGTGAAGCATAGATTCTGTCCTCCACACTCGTATCCGTGCGCCTACTTCTCACTCCTCGTCCAAGTCTTCCTTCATGCTTCCCTTCTTCCAGAAGCTTCACAGTGCTTCTGTTCAGTGTGAACTGGGTATTGACCAGGGCATATTTCTATTGTATTATCCATTTTTATGCATGACCTTCTTTCTTGCTCTGCATCTTTGCAGTCACACACTATGTGAGTCCATTTGTCTTTGGTACCTGGTATTTGTCCGATAGGGGAGAGTGAAGGCCTTCATTTTAACTTCTCAGTGACTATTTATTCTCAAATACCCTAACAATACCTTTAAAAAATCAGTATATACAAAGTGGAACCCATTATTTAAAACCCCCTTTGTAACTCCTCAATAACTCTTATCTATGCAGTAATTTCATATATCAAACACAAAAAGCTAAGCTGTGGTTTTCCATGTTCTTTCCCTTCCTAAGTTTTATCTTTTTACTGTTCTCTCTTATCAATACTTTTATCCCTGTTGATCTATCACTGTCTCCCACAGGGTTCATCAGAAAGCTCTTGTTCTCCTGCTTCTAATTTCATTGCTCTCAAAACCAATTTTGTTCACTGAGAGATTTATTAAGTATTGCAATTTTTAGACTGATGATTCAGATTTAATATGCAGAAATTTAAGACAAGAAAAAAAGAGAAACATTAGTCTACTTTTGAAGCCCTAAGACATTTGCATGCTAAGCAACTGCTCAAACCCATAGCTGCGTTCTTGGCCCCTGTTCTTCAGAGCCAACTCAAACACTTTATTTTCACCTTCTCTGGCTTCCTTGTCAGAATCACATCAGAATTAACCTTTAGATTTGCAATTGTCTCTGTATTCCTAGACCACTTCACCCCTGCCTCGCCACTGTAGTGTGTGTGTGTGTGTGTGTGTGTGTGTGTGTGTGTGTGTGTGTGTGTACGTGTGAGATTCTGTTCCCTTCCTTCATGAAGTTCTCTTCATGCTTGGGCACTCATGTCACAGATGGTTTACACAGAAGCAATGAGTGCATATTGGTTGAAAGAATCTACAAAACACCGAGTGATCTATTTTAATGAAGAGATTATATGTGAATATAATGTGTTTTAGTTGTATTGCATAGGTGGCATCTATGGAAAATGATATCAGAAAAAAGGTGCAAGGATTGGAAGTCTGGAGATGAAGTTTTAGAAATCAACATGTGGATGGAAGTGAAAACTGGGGAGAGGCTGAAAGGGTTGAGCAAGTTTGATATATCCAGGAGAAAAGGAACTGGAATTCATTGTCTGATGGAAATCATTAAGCTGGGACACTGAAGAAGAAGACGAGGCAAAGAGATTAAAAATAATAATCAGAAGCTAGGTAGCTAAGAAATGAAACAATGTAGCTGAGAGACAGAGACAGAGATAAAGAAGCAAGCAAGCAATAGAGTGATGAGCTATATGTTACATATTATACCCAAAGGAGACAACATCCCCTGAGTGCATCAACCAGGAGGCCTGGAAAGAGTTTTCCTGACTTAAGTAGAACATTAAGGTCAGGAGGGAAAATGTAGACAGGACAGCCAAAAATGGGATATTACCATGATTTACAGACAAATCCTATTCACAGGTCAATTTCTCATTGCGCAGAGAGCAGGGATAATAGTGTTTAAGCTGAACGTCAGTTAGGGTAAGCATGAAAGTCCAGTTTGCATAGTATGCCATAGTTCTGGGGAGTGTACCAAAACTGTAACCAAGAAGAAACCAACTTGAATGAGACAATTTAAAGTCATGTGGAGGCAGTAATCTGAAGTTGGAAGGTCACAACTGCCAGGAATGTTGAGAGCTGCCACTCTGTGGTTTTCTCTGTGTCTATTCAACTCTCTTCCTCTCAGCCTCGAATCTTCAGATCCACGGTCTGGAGAGTTTATCTTGTGTTTTCACAATAAAACACAGTTACCAATCTATATGCCAGGCCAACCTCCTTCGTCTTTTAAGAAATAAGAACATAGCATCCTCATTTATGCAAAAACAAAGTCAATATGTTTTTTTAGTGTTTCTATTAGAGTAACAAATTTTATTATGACACTTCACACATGTATGTAATGCATTTCAATTGTTTTTACTCTTGCATTCTCTGACCCTCTCCACCTCCTATTAATCCCCTTCCTTTTCTTAATTATAGGGTAATATGTTTTGCTTAAAGGATACTTTTATACATCTGCCCCCAGACATCTGAGTTAGTTTGAAGGACTGAAACATATTTTCTAATTCTTTTTTTAATTTATTTTTTATATATGCATATGTATGTTCTTATGTGAACTTATGTGTACCATGTGTATGTAGGTGTTCTCATAGGCCAGAGGGCATCAAATTTCCCGGAAGTGAAGTTTTATGCAGGTGGTTGTTTGTGAGGCACTTGATGTGGACACTGGGAACCAAGCCTGAGTCTTAAGCAAAAGCAGTGTTTGTTCTTTTATAAATTTTAATGTGGCATTTACTGTTTGATTTCCTTAGAAAATATTAGTGTTTGGACTATGTACCAAGCATTTTAAGAACTCCCATCTTACAATAATGTTACGACACTGATTAGATAAAGAAGGGCAAGTTGTAACTAGAATAGTAAAATTGTGTGGTAAGAATTAAAAAGATTTATCAATATCCTGGACCAACTACAGTCTTGAAACTTGGACTGGATTCAAGTGGAATCATCTCTTGGTCTTTAAGCGGTGGATTGTGTAATGAGCTAAGTTTCCGTTCTGTGTGCCAGTGTTTTATTTTCCCACCTTATGCTGTCTCAGGAGAATTTAAGTACGGCGAAGAAAAGACAGAGACACACATTAATCTCCAAGACACTGTGCCTATGCCCCTGGGTATCTATTTTGCAGTAATTACTACTTCTCTGCAGCTTCTTTCTTGAAGGCATTTTTCAGTCTCAAGATTAATTCATCACCTATTTCACTCTGAATATTATCATTTCAAGTTTGAAAATTTGCTCTTTGGAAATTCTTATTGCCTACATCAGCTTATTTGAGGAAATGAATTATCTAAGATGTAATTATTTCTTTCTGGAGCACTTAGCAATTGCTGTCCTTTAGTATCATGTCTCCACTCTTGCTGCTAGGCTGAACTTAACAGGCTTGCAATCTTATGCAGCATAAATAAAACAATATTACGAATGAAAGAGAACGAGTTACCAGTTAAGAAATAACACTGGAGAGCTGGTCATGCAAAGCAGTAGTTAGAAGGTGGGCATGACGAGGACACAGGGATAGAATGAGAAGCCAGTGCAGCCAGTTGGGACAGGATAGCTGCGAGAGCAGCGCAGTGAAGATGCCCAGAACCCATGGCATAGAAAGGTGAAGGCGGCAGGTTGTTCTGCAGTAGACACCACGGCAGCTGTTGGGAGAGATGCTTGCACTAACAAAGACACGTGTGTCCCTGAAGTCTGGCAATGTTTTAGGTGGGATGACAGACTTCACGCTGAAATGGAAGGAAGGGAATAAATTAAGGTATGGTGTAAAAGAACCAACTATGCCGAGTTTCCTCTTGAATACATATTAGATACTGCTTTTTAAAAAAGTGACCCTGTGTTTTTGGTTTCCTTGTGTTGCTTCTAGGAATCAAACAACATTTTGAAGCCATATAAACACTGCCATCGTTACCCATGTTTCCCGTTTCTGCTTTCTCTTGTAGTTATGAAGACGGCCAGGTGGGAGATGCTAATATCAACACACAGGAAGGAGGGATTCACAAAGAGATCCTCCGAGTAATTGGTAATCAGACTGCTACTGGCTAGAGAACACCGCTGGGCAGGATTTGAAAGCTTCCTCGGGTTCAGAGCTGGATTTTGAACTGAAGAAGATGATAAAAAATAATTTATTGTTATTATAAACAAAATTAACCCTTTGAATACCAATTTTTCTTTTCTTAGTATTTCTAAATATTTCATTAAATACCTAAAACGGTTTAAGATTTACCAATTGTAGGGTTACAAAATCTAGTAATAAACATTAAACAGCACTTAAACTCAAGTTTGGGTTGCATATACAATAAACAGATTGAAAAAACAGTTTTGTGCTGATGATATTTTTATATTAAATTCTTTAATTGGACATTTGGTATTATGTACTGCTATTTTAGGGTACTGAAATAGAATTGAGGTCATTTTATAATGGCTTTTAAATCTATCAGACAGTCCACAATAAGTACAATGTCTGCACATTGTGGTGTGTTCAGTATGAGTCACACAAACATTTGAATGCTGTGGGCGGCATAGTCCTCTTCTCATGTTTCCCATTCTAAGACAGCAGTTAGCATCAGAGGCAGTGCCATGCCAGAAGGCATGCAGGACACTTGTCCGCAGATTTCACATGTCAGAATGTGTGATTGTGCATATGCATGCTTGTTCACACATGTGTTTTGACAACGGATGGGTAGCTTCATTGTGCTGTCATGTAATGAGCAAAACTCACAATCAATAAGCAGTAAGTCTGGTCATAAACCATGATATGAGTCAAATTTGCTATAGTTCATTCACACACACACACACACAATATCCGCAGACCCAATTTTTTTCCAGTTATTTGAAGCAATAGCCCATTGGTTAATATAACTAATTTATATGAAATTCAACTCGGAAAAAGCAATGTCCCTGGTGATTTAATCTGTGTTGACAGACTCATATGATTAAAAAAAGTGGGGGGGCACAGAATTAAGAAACAGAAAGTGCACGCTTTTTATTTCTTCCAATGGAGTTTATTTGTACCATATCTGTATTTTTATATTTTTCATCTGCTACCTCTGCTTATTTTTTCATATTGAGAAAGAAGATAAACTTTCTAGCTTCTTTTACATGAAAAGAACACAAGCTTACAGAAAGAAGCTCACCCCTGCTTCTTTGACTCATGTGCTCATCAAATCCTTTCTGTTCCTTTGAGTCTTAGGGTCATAGACATTTCAAGTTTTAACCAAAAGTGTTTACTTTGCCTTTGGAATCAGGGCATTCATGAAAGCAGTTTAATTAATGAGTCTGCCACTTTATTCAAATCCTGAATCAAGGCTTATATCTGATTTTAACTTATGTAGACAGAAAAAAATACAAGCGTGTCATCATTTACAAGTGTGGTGTGATAACTTGCGTGTTTATTTCCTTTGGCATAAAAGGTGAGAGACAGGCCATGCACATTGTCAGGGGTTACAGTTTAGGAAGATTTTACTGATCATTTGTTTTTCTTCTATTGTAAATAATTGAAATGCTAGTACTTCTATAAAAGTACAAAATTGAAGAGATTAAGATTTTAATCAGCTTACTAGTGTCTACTTAAAGAAGCATCAACCTGTTCTGACTTGTGCCTCTGAACTATGGAGTAACATTAGCCTGGTAGAGCATTTATTGAGTGTTCAGTGACCAGGTATTTGAAGACTTTTGTGGGATGGGAATACCATTGCTTCTTTCTACCAGATCTCCTAAGTCATTGTAACAATATTTTGAGATATTTTCTAGGCAACAACAACACAAAGAAATTAGTTTGTGGGACATTCTACACATGATAAAAATAAAAAGATGTAACTCTTAAATTTAAAAGGGGGGTGTCTTAGAGTCCCCTCCTATTAGGCCATCTGTGAGGAACCTCCATAAAGGCCATAGAATGCTTCCTAGCTTAATTGGAAAACTACTGACCTGATCAATTATGCCTTTGTTTAATAGGTGAGCGATCTGTAAGGAGTGGAGCCCTAGAATCTGAAGGGTAACCTGTGCTTGTACTCAAGGGAGATAATTTAGAGGAGGGAAAACTGGCATCAAAAACTTCTACTGCCAATTTAAGAGTACAAGAAAATTTCCCTATCCAAGTAGAAAAGTAAATGGTAGTTTAATATCCACTAAACACATATAGTGATAGGCATTTTTTATGACAATTAAATGAGATGTCTTATAATGATCATCAAGTTGTATTACTTTCCCAGAATTACTTTCCAAAAATTGCATCAGAACTTTTATAAGCACATATTCTAAAAAGAATAAACTTTTATTAACATTTTGAAATTGGAACTGCTATGATACACTAATGAAAATGCTTATATTTCTAAAGGATCTAATTTCTACTAATGCCATTAGTATGTGAATATCTTACAACCAAAACTCAAGCAAGTCTCTAAGAGATCCAACCACCTCTATCATTCCTATGATTCAGCCGCCATTCTGGTATTAGTATTTGATGATTCTAGACAGTTGAGATAGTATTAATAATCATTGGAATCTACCCATTGCCTTTTATAACAGTAATATTAGTTCTGTTGTTATTAAAACTCAGCATTACTTTATTAAGGAAGGCTTCATTCTTGAAGTAGAGTGTGAAGACATTCTTTCCTGCATGGCTGATATTATGGAACATTTCATTAGGAAGAAGTCTTCCTCTTTCACTACAAAAGAGAGATGAAATAACTGGAAATGGAAGAGGAGGAAAGTGTAATAATACAGAATTGATCCAGTACTGCAGAGTGTATCATAGTGAAGCACTTTGGTGTGCCCAGGAGTGAGTTATGCTGCTGGTTAATCTCAGCAGATGTTGGGTTTGAAGCTTTTTACATTTTAAACTTGAATTGTAAGAATGCCATATCCTTGGAGTTGCTATGAACTACTTACTGTAGGACACGAATCCAAATTGCTATGAATGTTCCTGCTTGGGAATTTCAAGAATTTGCAGTAGAAATCCCCCAGTTTTCCTTTCCTCTATTGAAAGAAAGCACACATTTAATATGGAAGTATATAATTTTAAAATTAATATCACTTGAAGAATTTTAGCAGTACTTATAACGTTTCATTAACCATAATTTGCTTCAGGGCATGAGATTTCAGAAAGCATTCAGGAAAAACTCACCCACAACTTTCATCAGATAGATCATAAAGAATCACTCAACCTTGGATCATCTCTCACCCAAATAAGTAAAGGTTTCACAGTAGCCTTTGAAGCACATTAAAGAAACAAAATAGTCTATTGTCCTGCTGGATTCTTCATTCTAACACTACCTCAGCACTAAAGCAAGACTGCTTGTCAAGGCAAATTGGTTTCCAGATTAAGAAACAAATACAGTTTTGCAGACACAAGTCATCAAATAATTCAACAGTTAAGACCATGGTAGACATAGACATTGCCAACCGCTTCCCCACTCTGTAATGTAGGCAACAGTGATTAACGACATAGTTAATGCTGAAGCAAGTTATTTGAAGGATTTAGTAGCATGAAGAGTTAATTAGTTCACTGTAAAGTTTGTTTTCTATGTGGGCTGCTTTCATGTCCATTCACTTAAGAGTCACTAGCAGTTACCCACACTAAAGAGGTCAAAGCAAAACAACACAAAATAAACCCAACTGCTATGCCAGAATTCCAACCTGAATATTCAAATATTTTGACAATGCCTACATATGAATTTGGTGTATATTATTACCCAGTAATTTTTTCTTGGGAATTTTGTACACACTATGAAATATAGACTTAAGTTTTTGTAGGTCAAAAGTATTTCAAGTAGCTTGTAGTCAAAACATATCCATGAGTGTGAAAAAGCTGTGTTGAAGAATAGATTACATTACACATTTACCAGCAAGTCAATAAAAAATAGTGCTTATTTACATAGTCAACATAATTTAATGTTCTAAAAACAGTTTCTTCAATCTGCCCAATATTTAATGTATCATTTGAGATTTTTAAAAGCTGCAGCCACTCCTTTATGTAAACGTTAAGGTATGCCTATGTTTCTTTGACTATACAACTTTCTTTACAATAAATTTCTTGACTTTTGTGCACAGAATAGTATTGAAACCTGCTATTTAGCCTTTGGTGCCTTAGAGTTATTATAACTATTTAACAATATGTACATAATGTAAATACTGCCAAGAGATCACTAAGGCCAAATATTTTCTCTATTCCCTTTTTATTGCACTTGCTTTCTATTGCTCTTTCAGCCTCTTTTATCCTGCTTTGTAATAGTTCTAACATTGTAGCCAATGTAAATGTTTACTTTCAATAAAACTAAATTTGTTCAACCAGTCTATATGTGGGCACTGTTTTAAAGACTTAGGGAGACACTCATTACTCCTGTTGGTAATCTTGCTTCTAAGGATGGTTCCCAATAAACTTTAAACATGATGTTACCCTTTTGTCCTAAAATATATTTTTAAAAAAGGAGGGCAAAGAAGCTCTTACTATTATTCCCAATACAGTTGCAATAGGTATAATTGGAGATGCGATTGCTGTGACAGCTTCTGATTCTCTAGCAGTTCTGATTCAGAAGTATCGTGTTGAAATGAGGTTTTTAGACATTCTATATACTTTTGCTCATAGTGTCTGGGTAAATATCATCAGAAGCAATTCAACTGAATGTTTTTTTTGTAGACTGATTAATCATGACAGTTTTTTTGAGGGAGAGTGGGAAGACAGTGAGATAGGGTTTTCCTCCTTCAACTAGGCTGGCCAAAGACTCAAGTATATAACCCAGGGTGGCCCAGAATTTACAGCAGTCCTTCTGCCCCAACCTCTGAATGCTGTAATTATTGACTGTGAGACACCATGTTTAGTTACAAGAAGATTTTTAGCATATGTACTGCAGAAGTAAGCACACAGATTATCAAACGATCACTTTTTAAAATATATCACCTCATTGATTAAGAGATTAGTCTTTGCATAAATATGACCCTCTAGACAGTAACAGTATAATGACTACCTGTTTATATTCTAATATTTTTTGTGTTACATTTATAATTGAGAAAATTTTAAGCAGCAAACTTCGGTTTAGTAGAGTTTGTTTCAGTACCTCTAGAAACAGCTGATAAGAATGCCACATGCTGGTTGGTGTTCAGTGAAAAAATGGGAAAGGGTTGGATTTGATATGGGGCTCATGAGTTTCAGTATACTTGTGAAACTATAGAAGGTTTAGGAATAATTCAAGAATAACATAAGCCTAATGATGC
This sequence comes from Ellobius talpinus, assembly GCA_001685095.1. Taxonomy (NCBI): domain Eukaryota; kingdom Metazoa; phylum Chordata; class Mammalia; order Rodentia; family Cricetidae; genus Ellobius; species Ellobius talpinus. The sequence continues at coordinate 5,214 of LOJH01000119.1, read as the reverse complement.
TAAATGAAAAGTCAAATAATGGTGCTGCTGGAGAAAGAACAGATCATCTACATCAGAGTAGTGAGGAAAATAGCACCAAATGCCCACAAGGTTAGCTGGATCAACTCAAGGCTGAGACAGAAGAAAAAGGAAATTACACCACAGGGAAAATAGTTCAAAAGATGTAAAGGTCTTAGGTGACCCCACAGAAGTCTTGAAAAGAAGGTTACAACAAATGAAGAGAAAACTACACTCCAAATGGTGCTTTGAATTTTTAACTTGGTACAGTGATTAGAGTTTTATCTACTTGTTTGATCAAATATTTTCACAGTTCTCATCCACAATCTAGTACTCACTCTAGCCTTTGGGCTGTCCAGGTTCATGAGACTTTGACAAATTCCTAGGTAACTGAAATCAAGACACTTTCCCTTTTTTGAGATAAACAGACACATGTTAGTTATGTCTCTATTTTGTTGAGTCCTTAAATTTTCAATAAAGTGTATTTTACTTGATAGCCCTGAGTAAATTCTGGGTCTTTTAGTCCCTCCAACATTTGCTTGGCTTTCTCTTCTTAGGAGCTATTCCAGAGTGTGGCTCTCAGTTCTAGCATTGCTTCATTTACTTTTCCTAGTTCTCAGCTGCCCTGCTCATGTAATGATCCCTGGCTAGTCCAGTGAAAAATCCTCTTTGCTTTTAAAAACTTACATGGGATAGTTTATTTAAGATTCACTCACTGAAAACTGGCTGAATATTATTTGGCTTCTGCTTCTGTTCCCATATGTTAGTCCTTTAACCGGGACAAAAATACTTATAATTTCTCTAAGAAGACAAATACGTTATTCCCCTGTCCTCACTGAGCTTCAATATCATATGATTCAAAAACCACCAAGCATAGATCTCTTTTTGACTGAATGTTCAAGGACATTTGGCAGTAACCAAAGTTCTTACCAGTGAACCGAGAAATGGTTTGACTAACTATTTCTTGACTTATGTCTGAAGAGAAATCAACTCCCTATTATTTTATTCCATTCTACCATCTAATCAGTTCTCATGCCCTGTCAATTTCCCTTCTATGTGTTGACTGTGTACTCAGTTACCTTAAGTCATATTTGTAACTTCTTTGTTAGGTTTTATGTGAATTATCCAGATGCCCTCCAAACCGCTCTGTATGACGGAATCCACTAGTGTTAACCAGGAATAGACTCAACTCATGAATAATATTCATATTCTGCAGGCGCTCCCTGAAGTCTCATATTACTCAGATGAAACAACTGAACAGTTGACAATAGCACACATTAGACCCTCCTCTCAAGGTATGAATTCCAGATAATAGGTACCTAGAGCTTCCTAATTGTCTGCTTTTCCCAACACCTAAACCAGGATGATTTTCTAAAATCTAACTTTGATTTTGTGAGTCCCTTGCCCAAACACCTTCGATCTCTCTCATTCTCTCATGTAAAAATTTCTTTCCAACTTCCTACATATGGCCATTGAAGATCTGACCCCAGCCTCCCTCCAGCCCCTATCACCTTTTTCCAATGGGACTGCATGGTTCATTTACAGTTTGAAGAGCCTGTTGTTTTCAACATCCTCACACAAGCTTTTTCCGCCATTTCTAATTTGCATCTCCAACATCTATTGACCACAAATGTGTTTTCATTTCTTCCAAAGTCTTCCTTCATATTCAGTATCATCATGGCTCATCTCTCTCAGCACACCTGCTTCTTTCCCTATAACCATCAGGCTCAAATTATTTTGGCTTATTGTTTTCCATTAATATACAAAATAATTGTCTTCATTGTGACACCATTGTGTGCTGCCTTGAGGGTACTGGGAATTGAACCTGGGGAACCGCTAGAAGAACAGACAGTGCTCTTTGTCTTTGAGTCATTGCTCCAGCCCCAGAATCAGATTCTTTACAGTATTTTCCCACTTGACCACATATATACTCTATAAAATTCCAAATGTCCATATGCTAGAAATAGTTTTTAAAATAACTAGCAGAATTAAAAGTAGAATAGACATTTTAGTTGATATAAATTATTGTATTTACAAGTCTAAGAAATTTGCCCTTTGAGCAAATACAACAAAGTTACCTATCATTATCATCATCCTTATTATCACCATTATCCTTCCCTCCAGGTCTATTATTGCACAAAAGTACAGAAATCTGAGAACTGGAAGTGTCTATCAACTCTCCCTGTCATTCTTGTAGAAAATGTTTTCATATTTACTATACATTAAAGAAACCCAGACTGAAAGGTCATTTTGAGGACCCAGAACAAAACATAAAATCAGATACTTGCACGTTTATAATTTAATGATAGTAATTTGCATAATGGAAGGATCGTTGCTTTGCTAAATAATCGCCTTAAATAATGTACATCCCTGACATATTTAAGAGTTCATTTACAGGTCATTAACTGCTTGACATACAAGAAAGTTAGATACTTTATACCACTAATCTATCAATAAAATAAATGAGTAATGGAATTAACACATCTGTAATTACAAGTCAGTGAGTAATTAAGGGTGCTTCCAAAGGAATTGCTTTCTTCTGACAAGCTATAAGTTGTAACAAATCTGAATTTTATTGCATAGTACTCTGACATCCAACTTAATTTTCAGCTATATAATTGGCAACATTTTCATTCTTTATGTGTTTCCTGGTTGACTTCTCAATGTCTATTTAATAGTTATAAGTTACAGCAAAGCTAATTTTCTACTTCAGTTGTACAGCAGCCTTAGAGTGATTTAACTTTCCATGGTTTATTCCTTGAAAAGTTTTTCTCTAAGTTGTTGCCTGGTGCAAGTATACTCAGAGTTGAAGATTGAATTCATGCCACTACTTCAAGTACATGCACGCTTCTTGACTTATACAACCATAAAAAGAGAAAAACTCTCCATACTCCGCATCTACAACACTTTGCAATTCTTACTAAGTCTCAGCTTAGAATTGTCACCATTTCTAGGACTCTTGTAAAACAAATAAATAAATCAATATTAAACTGCATCCCTAAATACTATCCTTTAACAATTGCAATAGTGTCTCTGTGTTAATATTATGGTTCACTGTGTATATTTACTCTGTTAAATGTTGAGTGTTTAATTTTTAAACATCATTTAATGGCTTTGTATTTCTATTAATATTACTGAAGAACATGACAAAAGAGTGAGTCCAGTCTCACACCCTTTCCTTTCTTTTCAGGAACACTTTCTTCTCTTTCCCCTATAAGAATAGCTTTGAAGAAGAGGCGATGGTCCCTATTGTCTATTATACCATAATGACTTAATGAATAACAGTAGATCCACCATTTCCATTTCATGGGAGTTTGCTTAGTTTGTTGGGTGTGAAAGATACTGTGTATTCATTGGACATGACGCATGGTAGGAAGCTGTGCATTAATATCAGAATGCATCAGAACACCGCACAACTCACCTTTCAATATGCAATGTTCAAAAGCACACATAGAAACAAATATGAAATTCCATTAGCATATTGATGTTTAGAATCAGTTCGATATCACCTGCTTACTGTGGTCAAGTGTACTGTGTTCACTTACATGGTTCTGGTTATGAAAGGTTAGAGAAGCCTGACAGCACATTTTCCCATCAAAATACCACTTGAGTCTTCTCCTGAATCCTTATCTCTGTTGAAGCCAATTCCCTTCCCAAAGTCACCATAGGGAAAGTGTGTCTTTTGCCTCCATCAGCTCAAGCTTGACAAGATTAAATTCAGAATTTCTGATTCCTACTGTCAGTGCTGAAATTTTGTTATTTGTCTAACACACTGCTTTTCATCTATGGATTGTACCAGGTTGGGACAAGTATTCTCTAGGAGATTGTCTTTCACCTTCTAAACAAGGCTTTTGCTTTAAAAGACTCTGGAGTCTAGAGGTCAGAAGAAGCTTCCTGCCAGAAGCGGTTGCGTTCCAGCATCGTGACTGCTATTACAGGTGAAACACTGGATAGGAAGCCTCTAGGTGCTCTCCTGCTCAGAAGATGCTGTGCTGTGGCTTCATTCCCAAATGGGTCACACCTTCCATAGCATTTCAGCTTTGTGTGGAGCATGCTGTGTTCTAGTTCTTCTTCTGTGTCTGTGTATGATAAAAATCACCTGATTTACCCTTCAGTCTTAGCCAAACAAGGATTCTCATTAATTCCTGAGTTTAGCAAACTCTGTAATCCTAGTTTTATTTTTCCTTTATCCTCCCCTTCCCCTTAATCTTTTTTCTTTCTCTTTTTTCATTAGCTTTTTTTGAGAGTTTGGTAGTGTGTGTTTTGGTTATATTCGTCCCTCCCCAATTCTTCAATCCTCTTCCCATGCCCATCTTTGGGTTCTGTTCTAAACACACGCAAACACACACACACACACACACACACACACACACACACTATTAAGAACACTAGTGCTACCCAAATTTTCTTGGATGTGTGGTTTTACACTGGAGTGCAGCCAGCTTATTTCTTAGAGAAAACTGTGTCTCCCCTTCCAGCAGCCACTCAGTCCCTTCTTCTGACCTGTTGATTTTAACTCTCTCTTTTTTTGACATCTCAAAGTCTTACCTTCTTTTGATGACTGCCTTATATACAATATTTCTCTATATTTACCCTAATAGGTATGGACTTGAAAATCTCTCTCTCTCTCTCTCTCTCTCTCTCTC
>LOJH01000118.1:46873-80895 GCA_001685095.1 Ellobius talpinus | reverse complement strand
AGTTCGAGGCCAGCCTGGTCTACAAGAGCTAGTTCCAGGGCAGGCTCCAAAAGCCACAGAGAAACCCTGTCTCGAAAAACCAAACCAACCAACCAACAAACAAACAAAATCAAAAAACAAGAAAAAGAAAATGTATATTTTAGGTAAGAATATCAAGACATGATGTTGTGTCCTCTTCGAAATTATCAGGTGACACTCATTTTTATGTGTTATATTAGTTGTGATATGAAGTTTCATTGACTGAAAAACACATACAATTAAAGAGAGGCTTGGGTGGGAGGGGTCTCTACCCACGAGATTACAGAAAACCCCTTAGAGATGTTTCAGAATGCAGACTGTCTTCCCCAGGTCAGAGCAGGACCACAGGGCCTCATAGTCCTGTGATATTGATCCAAGATGGAGAACAGGTTTCAGGAAAGGCATAGGTGCAGGAATTTAAAAGAAGTGGGGCCAGGGAAGGCATCTCTGATCTCCACTCCTGGACCACAAGGTCATCCTGTCACTTCACCATCCCTAGGCTGGATTACGGACCATAGAGGAAGAGGCAGCTCCTGAGATCCACCGCGCCATCTCAGGAGATCTGACAGCAGAGGAGGAGCTGGAGAGAGCCATGGTGGAGGCTGCCATGGAGGAGGGGATATTCCGGGTGAGTGAGGGCCATGGCCCTCTTCTGAGGCACCAGACATAGTAAGCAACAGTAGAGAGAAGGGCCAGAAGCCAGACTGCACTGAACATGGGGGCTGAAGATACCACCTACGCTGTGCCACTCACATCTCTTGGGACTCAGAATCGATGACCCAAAAGTATTAAATATGATACACCCTTTTCGACAGTGTCCACAAATCCTCATCTAATTCCATCTCCCAAGGATCTGTTTCCACTCAGGCTAGTGCCTGATTCTGAGCTCTGTGGAGAGCTGTAACCCATTGAATCTTGAAGACTCTTCCTGGATACCCCATTAAACTCTATGGGGTTTTCCCAATATGGTATCCCAAAGAGATGACATGCGATGTCCTCTGTCACTTGATTAGAGAGGAGCTGGAACACAGCTCTGCACACTTCCAGTTCAGTGTGCCATGTTTCCATGTGTGTGTTACCTGGATGGTTCCTTAGGTGTGTCCTGTCTGTCGATCAAACGTAGACCTTGCAGAGGGCAGGGACTATGTTCCAGTGTCACCTTTCAGTCCATTCTCTTCCGGCCTTATCGAGTCATCTTCCAATCCCATTGCTTTCTCCTAGCTCCATCACCCCAAGGTGACAGCCCACCCCACCCTCCATACACCCTGTATCCTCATATCCAGCCACTACTTTCAGTATTTCCCCTCTCCCCCTTGCCTCTAGAGGACTGGAGGCTTATTTGGTCAAGTGGACAACTTCCTGGAAAGGACCAACTCCCTGCCCCCTGTCATGGCCAACCAAAGGCCCCTCCAATTTTCTGAGATGGAGATGGAGGAGCTGGAGTCACCCGTCTTCTTGGAGGACTTCCCTCCTAACTCAGGCACCCATCCTCTTGCTCGTGCCAATACCAACAATGCCAATGCCAATGTTGCCTATGGCAACAGCAACCATAGAAAGAGCCCGGTGTTTTCCAGGTAACAGTGGTAACTTCCAGCTGTGGGTGTGCGAGTTCTGAGTTAGACTCGAGAGGGAAGGAGGCACCATGACATTTGTAGAATGTCCTTTGTTTGCTGTGTGCCCTTGGGGACCACTCTGCACCCCTAACACAAGAGGCAAATGTGAAGGGGTGGCTTTGGCCAGCAGGGGGCAGCCTCTTGACAGTGTTGGCCTCAAACCTGAGCCAGCCTTTCTGTGGTTCCCAGAAAAGTATTGGTCACACAGTAATGCTTAAGAAAGGGCCTCCAGCAGCAGCACACACCGTAGGGAATTCTGGATGATAAGGTCAGTTGCTGGATTTGGATAGTTCCAATCTCACTAATCCCACCCAGGCTGTGATTTTAAGTGTCATAAAATACGAACAGATGGGAGCAAAGCCACTTAGCCATCATAATACAGGGACTGGGTTCCCAGTAGGGCTTCTGCTCTGGACAGACCAGCTGAGCGACAGTCTCTTTGGGCAGGAAGGGCAGACACCAACTGAGCAGCTCCCTTCCCTGGTCAGGACTGCCCACAGTTCACTCCAGTCCAAAGAGGCCTATATGTAGCCAGAATGCTTGAAAGGTACCCATGTCTTTGGGTCATCATGGTGCTAGCTAGCCTGGAAACACAGGAGCATCAGACCTGAGCTCTGCTGTTGGGGTGTGTGTTGCGTGCTATATCGGGACCAACTAGGACCAACTAGATGTACTGGGGATACAGAAGGGTTACTGATGACTGTGGGCTATCTAGGGATACAGAAGGGTTACTGATGACCGTGGGCTGGCCCAGAACAAGTCTCAGTTTCAATTGCACATGAGAGATATCTGGGAGCTTTCAGAACTACCAGAACCATGGTGGGTCACAGACAATGGTCTTCCAGGCTTGCCAGGTGAGCCCACATGTAGTCAGGGTTGAGAACTAGCATCCTAAGGGTGCCCAGACAACAAAGAATGTGAGAAGGGTGGGGGAGCATTGAACAAGAGTGGAGGCAGACATGAGTTTGACTTGCTCCCTGAGAGCCAAGGCTGGATAGAGTCAAGCACTGGCAGAATCAGCTCTGGCATAAAGGCCACTTACAGTCTGCTAGGATGTTCGCTGGTGCCTCGGTAAATGGGTTCCAGACTGCTCTGTTTCCCTTTCAGCTTCTGCTATGAAAGGGAGTTCCAGGAAGAGGCAGACACACGTGCTACCAGAGGACCCTTCAGTCAGCCCTGCAGGGGCTCTGGTCAGTCCCTTTCATGACTAAGAAGCAGGGCCTTCTCCTGGGGGGAGGGAGTTGAGGGTGCCCCCTCTTTCCTTAAAGCCTGGAAGAGCTGCTTAGAACTTTTATGACGAGATGGGTGCTAGCTGAGCTCTGGGAAGGGGAGCATCATTAACAGTCTGAGGAAGGCTCCAGAATGCTGGAGTACCATAGCAGCAAGGGTACTTCCTTGCGCTCCAACACGCTTTAACATGCATGCACATAGCCATGCTGAAGAAAAGCTTGCTGGGGAGCCCTCAGCTTCTCCCAGACCGTAAGAGCAAAGCAAGGCAAGCTGGGCCAGTTCTGGCTGACCTGGAGTTGGTCAGCCTTTAATGTATGACTACCTTCTAAACCACCTTCTCAAGCTGGCGGAGAAAGGCTCTGATGACTTGGCCCATCAGGAGTCAGCGGCCCCATTGACCTTGTCTTGCCCTGCCCACAGGACCTCACGGCAAATCCCATGTGCACAAACCAAAAGGACTGATGACCCAGAGAGAGATGCCTGGAAGCCAGGTGCCTCCTTTCCCATGCCAGGTAACAAAAGCAAAGCCCTGAGAGGAAGTGCCATCTAGACCCTGCCTGGCCTGGTCCTAGGACTGGGGCTCTGGCAGGGGAAGGGCCTTGTAGGAAGCATCACAGAAGGATGCTGTGTTCCTGCATCCGCCCCCGTGGGTCTTGATGGAGACTCCCTTGGATGATCTGTGAGCTCCAGTGTATCAATTGGCTCTAGTGTATCTGTTTGGGGGGAATCTTTGATTTTTTGTGTGTGTTTAAAACAGCTCCCTCAGGCAGAGCCTCCTGTGCAGGAGGAGAACAACTGCTCCTTGCCAAGGTCTCTGGGAATACCCCACAGTGGGAACTTTGAGGAGAGCGTTCCCAGGAACTCAGCTCACAGGTGCAAGGCTCCAGCTACTGCCTTCCTGATCCAGGAGGTGAGGTGGGGCTGGGAAGGAGCTGCAGACCACACCAAAGGGTGGCCTGTGACAGTCTGTCATGGGTAGAGGGTGACCAACAGTAGAGGGCCCCAGAAGGCAATTCTCCTGGAAGATCCACCCAATCTCCTCTCCTCCTTACAGGCTCTGGTTCGAGGACGACTAGACTCCTTAGCAGCAGATGCTAACTTCGTCATGGCAACAGGCCAGGCCCTGGCGGATGCCTGCCAGATGGAGCTAGAGGAAGTAGAGGTGGCGGCAACAGAGCTTCTGAATGGAGAATCCCCAGAGGGCAGGGCCGTGCTCTGGGAGGCTTGAACCTCAGGTCCTCCCTGGGCGGCCAGATCCAGCATGGGGACTTCCAGAAGACACTTATTCCTCCCAAGTGTGAGGCCCACACAGAACGATATGAGCTTAGAGCTGCCATGACCCAGGGCCAGAAGGTGCTGGAATGGAGAAGGGCTAGCCCAGCCCAGCAGCCTGCCTTCCCTCAGTAACCAGCTATGCAGACTGAGCAGCCATGGTCAGGAACCACCTCAAGCAGGCTGGAAGCTGTGGGATGGGTGGGTCAGGCCCTTCTCCTCACTAGCGAGAAGCAGGATTTGGCAGTGCTTCTGATGTCATTCACAGAGGCCTGATCAGTGCCAGGGTCCATCTGTCACAAAGTCACTCCAACCAGCTGGGCATTAAAGTCTCCAGGCCTGACACTGGCACCTGACTTCTGCTTGTCTTTTTGTTGTTGTTGTTGTTGTTTATTTTTGTTTTAGAACATTTTGAAATGTTCTACACTCTATCTATTTCCTCAGAGAGCCTGGGCCTTGCAGAAGAGTCCCAGGCCATCTTCACTTTCCCTCTGATGGCATCAGAAGCAATGCCACACCCTGGTTACACCACGGCCAACCTTTGTCGAAGCTGTGACCCTGTGTCTTTGGCCAGAGTCCATTGCCAGCGCCAAGGCCAGTCTCCGCGGCTGTGGTTTATGGCTATGGTTATCACAGGTTTGTGTTTCCATGGCTCCTCTTCCACACCACCCAGCAATAACTAATAACAGCTGCTGCCTACCAACCAAATGCCTCGTGCACACCCTTTCCAACTACCGTCTCCTCTCGAGGGCTTCCCAGGGATTTACAGGGCACTTTCACACAAAAGTCACTCATCTCTCACCAGAGTCACGTTCAAGAGGAGGGAACGGAAGTGCAGCAAAGATAACAAGGCATACCTGTAGTGTATAGCTAAAGCAAGACAAAGCTGGGACTGCCTTGCTGTGCCGTTTCCCCTCCACAGGGCACTCTTTCCTTCTGCCCATGCCTTCATTAACTGTGGGCCAAGTGCCTGCTCCTGTGGCTGTTGCTATGGTAACAAGGCTGACCTGCTGTGCAGCCTCTTGGTGAACACCCCAGTGGGCTTCTGAGTTCCTGGGGCCTGCCCTGGGATGGTGACACTTGGTGACCTGTGCATCCGGGCCCCAGCTAGGCCCCACAGCTTCCTGGAGCCTGTCAGTGAAGCAGTTCCACCCCCCCCCACCTTTCCTTGAACCTCAGCTCCGATAGTTTGCCTTATCCACCTCACCAACAAACAGAAGCCACCGGAAGGCTCTCCCCTCGGTCCCTCTAACCATACTGTCTACCTACCCCACTTCTTCTTAACCTAGTAAAAGCTGGGTCTTTGCTCCAAGCAAATCCCTTTTCCTCCCCAGCCGTTCCACCTTCTCCCTGTCTCTGCACTGGGTCCTGTTTGTGTCGTCTTCCAAGTGTGGCTCAGATCTACCAGACACCACCCTCTTGTGGGTGAGGTTGCTGCTGGCCCACAAGCAGCCATGCTTACCTCTGAGCTTCAGTGTGCCTGCCTCTCTAGAATCTACCTGAGCCTTCTAGCTCACTGACCTCTAACCATCCTCCAAACCTCGGTTTTGCTGCCATTTCCCTGGACACTGCCAAGCTGTTTAGAACCTGGCTCCCAAGTGTAGACAACCATCTTCCTATTCCAGAGGGAACTGCATCCCTACTGGAACTTCATTTTATCCCAGCCAGAGGCTAAGTTCCCTGAAAGCTGGACCTGTGCCCACCTTGTTCACAGCGCTCTTTATCATTCACCGGTGGCCCAGAAGCTGCTTGTTAGGCAGGTGATACAGACAGCCAAGAAGTGTAGACCCTACCTGCTCAGCATCACCAGTTTAGCCACCTTGGCTATCCATCTAAACTGGGGACAGGGGAGACGAAAAAACCTGTCTTATCAGGTATGGTGGCTCTGCCTTTAATCCCAGCACTCGGGAAGGAGGCAGAAGCAGGTGTCTCTCCGTGAGCTCAAGGCCAGCCTCGAGTGAGTTTCAGAACAGTCCGGGCTACAGAGTGAGATTCTGTCAAAAACAAACAAACAAACAAACAAACGAACAAACAAAAATCCTCTGCCTCCAAATGTGCCATGCTGGATTCCACACTGCAGCCTCCAGGATGAAGGAAGTTCCAAACTCACCCACGGGCGCTTACACTGTCTCCCATTCACCTGACTCATGTCTAGTGAGGTAAGATGCAACCTACATAAAAGTGTTTCTTCTGCTATAAAACGCTGTCAAAAGCTGCTATACTCAGATGAAGGAGCTGGGTATCTTTACAGCACTTACGATATACAGAATACTAACTATAAAACAGGTCGTGCCTCAATAGTCTTGCTTTTATGTATTAATGTATTTAGTCTTCTTAGCAACTAGAAAAAAACATTATCTTCATTTTGCAACTCTGATGCAGAGAGATACCTTACCTAAGTCTGTGCACCTAATAAGAGGGCCGCAAAGGGAGCTAAACCTAGGCAGTTTGGCATTGTATTGCAGTTCATGAACTGAAATACTATTTGTCAAATCTATGCTGTCCTCCCAGCCTGACTGACAGGGCTCTGAGAAACTACTTCTTAATGTCTTGGAAAAGTTCAAGCAATTTCCTACACAATACACACAATGTTCTGATTCACTGTGTGCAGGTCCCATCCTCTCTACCCAGCTTCAGTTTACCTAAAGACTGGTTTCCCACAGGGCAGCCAGACTGCTCAAATAAAGCCCATGAGGAAAGGATAGTGGTGGATGGGAGCTGAGCAGTGGGCATGTTGCAGAAGAGACAGATGTCCCCTCAGAAGGACCACTTAACAGTACTATGGGGGCAGGCGGACCCCCCTTCTGTCACTGGGAGGCACCAGTGTCTGCCAGGTCCTTCTCGGCTCCTGACAATTCTATGCAGATTTGGACCCCAGCTGCTGGATGGGACTGTGCCAGAAGGGGCAGGAGTGTCACTGGTGAAAGGGGTGGGCACAAGATGAACACAAAGACGGTGGAGAGGAGGGGAGCCTCCTCCATCTGGAAGGTGCAAAGCTCAGATGGGGTTTCTCTGGAAAGGCCAGAAAAAGTGGGCCCAAGTCCGATCCCATCAAAGCCAGGAGAACGCTGGCTCCAGTCCTGGGGCTTCCTGGGGCCAGCTCTGGACAGGGCTGCCCCTTCAGGATTTATTTATCGTGGTAGTAGGGGTTGAACCCAGGGCCTTGTACAAGCTAAGAAAGTGTTCTACCTCTGAGCCACTGTCCACCCATTACCTGGTGTTCGTAAAGGAGAGAAATGGCCACACTGCGGTTATTAGAGCAACCTTGGGATCCAGATTCTTGGGACCTGAGTCATAGTCCCTGACTGCTGTGTCACATGAGGGCCAGGGATTTCACTCTGCCTTTAAGTCTATTCCTGCTCAACCTTAAGGTATAGCTGTAACTTTGTAAGGGCCCCTGTCCTAGTTAGGGTTTCTGTTGCTGTGATGAAACACCATGGCCAGAGCAACTTGGGGAGGAAAGGGTTCATTTGGCTTATGCTTCCAAATCATCATTAAGGGCAGTCAAGACAGGAACTCAGACAGGGCAGGAACCTGGAGGCAGGAGCTGATGCAGAAGCCATGGAGGGTGCTGCTTACTGGCTTGCCCCACCCTGGTTCTTGGTAATAAGTAGCTGTTTTGGTACTATTGGATACTGTGTGTGAGGTACAGATCTCTAAGACGGGACAAAGTTGACTTGAAGGGGACAACCGTGAGCTTTTAGGGGAAGCTGAGCAGTGACAGCCCTCTTCAGCACCAGGCTAGTTCCTTTACAGGTCCCATGACCAGCTTGGATGTGTATTGAGCTGACTCCTGCTTCAGACCCACGTAGGAGGCCTGGATTCTCCACGTGGTGTTTCAGAGACTGGTCCCTGCTCTCTTAGCATCTCTGATTCCAGCCACATTTTACTCTTGCCTTGGGGCTGACAACTCAATTATGCTGGGTGACAGCCTCTCCACACTGTGCTCCTGCTGCTGGCCTTTGTCTTGAAGCTGTTTGCACCTGCTCTGACCACCAAAAATGGCTTGGGTGAGAGCTCACCAAGATGGACATCTTGGGCAAAGCATGTTGGCTGTTTGCTTTGATTTGATTTTTGAGACAAGGTTTGGCTATGTGGCACTTCCCAGTTTCAAACTCAGTCTCCTGAGAGCTGGGATTACAGGCTTGTTCCTGGCTCTCAGTCTCCTCTAAATGGGGGAAGGCAAAGACTCACTTGGACTGACCATGGAAGATCTGACGTTAGCCAAGGCCTGCCCCCAGCATCCATTCTCCTCTTGGTTAGCAAAAGGGACCCACATCAGCCCAGGAGTTGGGAGCTGGGACACAGGGGCTGGGCCTCTTCCTTTGGACTTCTTGTTTTGTTTTTCAGAGACAGGGTTTCTCTGTGTAGCCCTGGCTGTCCTGGAACTCACTCAGTAGACCAGGCTGACCTTGAACTCAGAGGTCTGCCTGCCTTTGCTTCCTGGGTGCTGGGATGAAAGGCGTGCACCACCTGGCCCTCTGGGCTTTCTCTAATTTTGGTTTTGACTTAAAAGTCTTTGCTCTACCCAGTCTGAGCCTTTCCTTTGGGTCCTTCAACTTACTTTGGAGATTACAGAGAGAGGGAAAAAAAGAAAAAGAAAAAAAGGTCCTTTCACACTTTGCTGCACCCTCCCTCGACCTTGCTGACACTCTGCTCCGGGCAAGGCATCTCTTCTGTCCACTGGTGCAAGTTTCAAAAAAACGCCGAGCTAAGGAAGGACACAGGCAAACTTTTGAAGAGTGACATCACCTCGGCCAACTGACTGTCAGTAAAAGGGTCTTTGAACTGTTCCTAAAACAGGCCATGAAACCCAGCATATACTGCCTAGGGACTGGCACCCACCACTGTCCAGTATTATCTTCAGGCTGGCTGCATTTCTGGAGAACTGGCACCTTCAAGGTTAACCTGGAATGTAAAGTGTTAAGCACTTCTGGGCTGGCAATTTGCTGGGTAGCGCCTGGTCCAGACACATGTCTACGAGAGCCAAGGAAATGGTGCATCCAGGGAGACTGAAAATCAATAACTCAAGGACAGGAGTGGCCTTTGTGGGCCTCATCCGAGGGGAAAGTGCTGTCAACAGGAGAGCCTAGAGCCTCTGGAGATCCCTCTGAGAAGCTGGCTGCTGGATTTCAGGTCTAGCAGGTTCATCCGGTTCCCCCTCACTTCCCTTACCTGGTTTGTCCTGGCCGACCTCCTGAAGCTCTTCTCTCTACCCTGCTCCTGTTTGATGTCTCATTCTCTCATTCCCACTTCCCTGTCACTGCCCCACTACTGGGCAGAAGAGGGGCTCTCTTTGAGCCCCTATACCAAGTGGTTCAAGGGAGAGAGGTCCTCAGGGGTTCCGGACTGCAGCCGTCTGCCTCTATGACCCCAGAAAAGTCATAACGCCACTCTGCACCTCTGAGCAAAGAGGAAATTGAAGTAAGTTATCTTTTAAAAACAGCTAGAGTGGGCAGGAGAGAGGCTCCGTTGGTAAAGTGCTTGCATAAGCATGAAGACTTGAGTTTAGATTCCCAGTCCCCCGTGTAAAAAGCCCGATAATGTGGCACTTGTAGGGAGTCCCAGCTCAGGGGGTGGGATAGGAATGGGAGAGACAGTGGAAGCAGGTGGATCCCCATGGCTCACTGAGTGAACTAGCCTAGCCAAATGGGTGATCTCAGTTCAGTGAGAGACTGTCTCAGAAAGGGCGGCAAGCAATTAAGGAAGATACCAGATGATGACCTTTGATTTCCACATACAAAGCAGCCTTGTTGAGGTAAAATTAACCAAGTTACTCATATCCAGCACACACAATGGTTTGCTTTGCCCTGAGAAATACATATAACTGTCAGATCATCTTTACCTTACATATATACCAACTGTTATTTAAAAACATGGCAGGAGAAAGAAGTCATTCTCACATGACCGAGCTCAGGTGGAGTCTTTTATTGGGGGGAAGTGAATAGGAAAAAGGGGAAGGGGAGAGGGGAGCTAGGCCTCTGGGGACAAGAGCAGCCAAAGAGGAAAGAGAGAGACAGAGAAAGAGGGAGAGACAGAGAGACAGGCAGAGGAGCTGAAAGAGAGAGAGATGGGAGGTAAATGTTTAAAAGGGAACATAGCGAATGTGCACAGGAGACGCTCTTAGTGGCTGCACCTGAGGACTTATCCTGTCAGGACCCCAAGGGCGGCCAGTACAGATGCCTGAATGCAAACACCAACTACCCAAAAGACTTTCTTTGTGGCCCTTTGCAGCCCCTCTTGACCTTTTCATGCCCCCTACTGCCCCATAGCCCTCCTTCTGCCAGGTTACCACTGATCTATTTTCTGATACGTCAGGTTCACTCTATTTTCTAGACTATTCCTATCATTATTAGGAACATGCGTGCCGTTTGGTCTGCTTCTTTCCCTGAGTACCACTGAGACTCGTCTGTTCTCCATCAGTTATGTGCCTGTAGCTCATCCCTTTTCATTGCCGAATAGGATTCCATCATGACTATGCCTGTTTGTATATCCATACCTTCTGGTGAGCATTTGGGCCGACAGCAAAACCTGTTGTGATCACTCCCATACACACTCAAAGCAGGTGAGTTCGCAGGATACACTGCTCACTTTCTTAGCTCATCAGGGGTCAAGGGCGGGTCCAGCCTTTTCCTTCATAGCAGTTCAACACAAGATGAAATCATCATCCTCTTGCTTGGGTTTGAACCCTGTTCTGTGAGTTGCGCCATGACCTTACTGGTTTGTTTTGTGGGGATAATTATTCCTCCCGGGGTTGTGAGCATTATATTACTGCATGAAGTAGAAACATTTACCACACGCTTGGCCCAGCATTCAGAAATGGGAGCTGTTATTATCTTGCTTGTGCCTCTGAGATTTTTATGCTCTAGAATGGGTTTGTCCTATATCTCTGAGCAGCTACCGTGGCCCTTAGTTGTGCCTCCATCTCACTGAGGAATAACTAAGTCCCAAAGGAATAAGGGACCTGAACAGGGCCAATCTTTGAGCTAGAGATGAATACAGATATGTCCTGGGATCCGACCTGGGGACCGTTCCTACTGACATGACAGGCAGAGGCGGAGGAAGGCCCTTGGTGTTTTCCAGTGACTTCACAGGGTGGTTCCTGAACTCCTGGGGAACTATGTGACCCCAAAGGGTTCATATTTAGCCCCACATTTCTTCAGTCACCACAACCTAGTGACCGGGAAACCAAAGCAAATCTTAGTCAAGTCAGGATTAATGGAGATAGATGTTCAGACTTCTGTCTTCTTCCATCTGCCTCTAAGCAGCTGAGGAGATCAGAACTCAAAAGGGGTTTCTACCTTTGTGTGGGCCAGGGTCCAGGAAATCACTCGGGCCCTTGTCTTTACAGACTGGGAGATCTCCAGTCTCTGGGTCTGCTTTCACTAACTGTATCAGAGCAGGTTAGGCTCTGCCAGGACCACACACAACTCACAAGTTCAGCAGTTGAACATAATAAAAGTTTATTTCTCGTGCATGGTCTGTAAACAACACAGGTAGGACAGTGACAGTGGCTCCTATAGCTTCCCCTTTTACTGATTAAAGTCACAGGGCCACTTACTATCCAAGGATTAAAGACATGTAGGCCTGCCCTATGCTGGAAGGCAGAGTACAGGAAATATGTGAACAGCCCTAACGACTACTACCCTAACCAAGGGACCTTTGAGCCCATTTCCTCTTTTGCAAAACAGGCATGATAAGTGCATACCTCCTAGATGATCGTGAGGGTAGAGGAGAACATGTATGTAATTAACACAGTCCAACGTGGTTACAGGGTGAGAGTACAAACTCTCCCCTTTCAGAGGGCTGGCCTCCAGGGAGGTGGTCCAGGATTACCTGTGTCCAGAAGGGTCCATAAGGTTAAAGTTTCTTCCTGGAAAGCACCCGGCTCCCACTGTGCTGTGTGTAATCAGCAGACAGTGGGTAAGTTCCTGCAGTGGGTAAGTTCCTGGGACTCTCTACCCAGCAGATCTCACACTGGCTGCTCAGATGAACCTAGGACTCCAGGCATGCAGGGCAAGCCTCCCACTGTTGAGCTCCATCCCAGCCCCCACTATGACACCTCATCCTCATAACCTGTGTCCTGTCAGCCTTGCTCACACTCCTGAGAGTGCCTCTCTGGCTGGTACTCTTTTTAATAAACCCAGCCCTCTGTCCAGACAGAGGTGGCATCTGCTGGAGAAAAGATGGAGAACCTGGGGACAATGTGAAGGCTTGATACCTATCCTGAGACAATCACTGGGTAGGATGTTAGGTGCAGGTTCCCCCATTGTAACTTCATAATGGTCCCGAGATGAGAACATGATGTGGGAGCTGATGCTGGGTATGGTTACATCACTGGCCCAGGGCTACAGAGCTCATAAGGGGAAGAACTGGGATGGGAGCCCAGATCTCTGTGACTCAGAAGATCACAACTCAGCCTCTGGGCTGTCTTTCGTTATTTCACTCAGACCAAAGTTTTGTCAGGACTATAAACTTACGACAGTCTAATTTCAGATGTTTAGCCTTGGGGTCCTTATCATGCTGCCACGGAGCCTGCTCTGGGACGGCACAGCAACCAGATTTCAAGCTTGCAGCTCAGCCCCAACTTACTGTACTATGCAACTTTCAACAAGTCTCTTTACCTCCTTTGGGCCTCAGTTCCTTCACTTGAAAATAAACTAGTGGTAAATGTGTCCTGGGGGTTCTTTTTGAGTTTAGGAATTGGTGACATTGAAATTGCCACATTAATACTGTTAGAAGGTACAGCGAAGGAGAAGGGTGGGTAAAATCACCATGTTTACTTAAGAACCATGTACAGGAGCCAGTGGTGGTGGCACATGTCTTTAATCCCAGATCTTGGGAGGCAGAGGCAGGTGGATCTCTGTAAGTTCGAGGCCAACTTGGTCTTCAGAGTGAGTTCCAGGACAGGCTCCAAAGCTGCAGAGAAACCCTGTCTCCAAAACCAAAACCAAAACCAAAAAAAGAACCATGTACAATGTGGTGGCACACGCCTTTAAGTCCCAGCACTCTGAGGCAGAGACAGACAGATCTCTGAGTCAAGACCAGTCTGGAATAAAGAGTGAGTTTAAAACAGTAAGGGCTACATAGAGAAACCCTGTCTCAAAAACTGGAGAGAAAGAGACAGAGAACTATGTACAATGAGGTATTCCTAGAGTTATCTAGAAACTGAGGCAGGAGGATCATGAGTTTCAGTGCTAGCCTGTGCTTCAGGGCTTAAAAATAAAATAGATACATTTTTGAGGATACATAGAGTATTAATTAAATCCTAATTATATTTGAAGCCAAAAATAGTTTTTTAAGACTGATAGATGTTTGAAACCCACAGCTCTCTGCCATCCTTACTATTTATAACGGACTCTGGTTTCCTCTGTGGCTCAGCCTGTCTCCTCCTAAACACAGGAAGTGAGGCTCAGTTCATGTCTGCACTCAGATCTCCTGAGTCTGCAGCTCAGTGGACGTTTTTCTGGGGTCCTGAGCTTCCTGTTGGTGGGAAGAACGGGCCCTGCCTCTAGATGGACAATTGAGGCTGCAGCTGGACAGCTGCTGAGGATACTGCTGAAGAATAGGCTGAGGCCTCTGCTCCCACGGACCCCCACACAGCTGCTGGGAAAGGCCTGGGATTAGAACTCAAGGTCCTAAGTTCTGTATCCACCACCACCATTGACACCAGAGCTTATTTAGATTTTACAATGCTATTGCCCAGGGCCACCCCTGAAAGAAGGGGGAGGGAGAAAACTCAAGTTGAGACCACCTTTGGGAACATTCCTGGTATCTATGGGTATTCCCCCTTCAGTGTTTTTATTTGTTCCCACAGCATCACTGTTAAAAAGTGGAATGTGTCTAAGAGAGCTCTGGGCCAGATGGCTGCCCTAAGTCACTGCTGGAGTATTTTAACTACAGTTGCGTGGGAGCTTCCTGACTTGGAGGGGGCTTCCCACACCTCCCCTAGGTTCCCATCTGCCCAGACGCCCACAGCTTCTGTCAGGAGAAATGATGGAGGACCCAAGATGCCTGGGGGAAGGGACTCAGCTCAGAATAGGTTTCGAGGCTTATGGCTTATACTCTAGTCCAGTTAGGGGCTTGGAGCCAGCGCTCGCTCTCTTTCTCTCTCTCTCTCTCTCTCTCTCTCCCTCCCCACTCCCCCGTGTGTGTGTGTGTGTGTGTGTGTGTGTGTGAAGTATTGAGGGCTGCATATGCATACAGTAGCTGATGCTGAGAAACATGAGTGTATATGTGTGTATCATTGGGGGCTGCATACGGTAGCCGATCCTGAGAGATGTCATGGGTGTGTGTGTGTGTGTGTGTGTGTGTGTGTGTGTGTGTGTGTGTGTTTGAAGCATTGAGGACTGCAGACAGTAGCTGACCCTGAGGGACCTCACGGTTTTGAAAGGAGAGAAGGGAAAAAGAGCAGCTGGGAAGAGGTAGGGGTGGGAACACGGCAAAGCAGCAATTGTGTTGAAGCTGGATGAAGCTCAACAAGGGCTGAGACTGTTTTAGGCTATCTCTGACCTGATCTAAATCTCTCCAAACTGCAAAGCATAAGCCTCTTTCTCACCTTGGATCCCCACATGACCTCACTTCTGAACAGTGGAGCCTAGGAGGCAGGGTCTGAACCTCCGCCACCCAGCTGCTCCTTGATGGCCCAGGAGGAGCTGCTGGGGTGGGTGGGGGTAGCTGGAACCCTGAAACTGTCTAGGAGGCCCAAATCTGCAGCTCATGTGCCTCCTTGATCACCCTAACTGGACACCCTGGACGTCAGAGGATGCAGGGGGGGACAGCACTGGTGGCATTTCCCAGCAGTGGAACTATGAGTCAGAAGGGTCACCTACTGGTGGAAGTCTGGGAAGACCCAAGGCAAACAGGAAACCAGAATTAAGTACCAAAGAAGTCCAGAGATGGATGGGAGGGAGAGCGTTTTGGTGAAAATACATTATCATCCATGAGGGCTAAGCCTGTGGCTCCTTCAAGGAGAGCTAGGCCGGTCCTGCTCCCTTCCCCTTAAGCATTCCCTTAGTGGTGATGGGAAGCCTAGAACTACAGGCGTGAGTTCAAATCCTCTGCTGCTTATAAGACTTTATTTTCCCACTTGCAAAATTGAAAAGGAGCACTAGAACCTAGCACACAAGGTTGGAGGATGAACAAGAACATACACAAGAAGTACCTGCCTGTGTAGATGGTTCACAAGCATCACCCACTTCCCTCCGTCCATTTCATTTGGAGGATGGGGAGGGTCTCAATACCTCAATGCCCTGCCAGCCTCTTGTTCTAAGACATGTGGTTCACTGGCTTCAGATACAGATATGAATATGCAGGATCCCACCAGGACCCCTTATCCAGACCACCCCTGCCACTCTGTGGCATGGCTCTCCTCCTGTTTGCCGAGAGAGTAGAAACAATATAGTCACAGAACTTTGAAATTTCCCTTTAAAATTATTCCAAGCAGGGATCTGGGTTCCTGGGCAGAGCAGTCACAGATGGAGTAGGGGGTGGGGATGGGTGTGTGTGATGGCACCAAAAACTGGATCTTTGAGACCCTAACCCACACCCTTGCCAAAATCTCTGAGGCAATTTCATCATCTGAGGCTGATGCAAGAAGCTCGGGAGCCAGGCTCCCCTGTCTCCCCTCCCCCAGAGGTCTCTATCCACATCTTGAGCTGCAGCTGGGTCCTCCTCTTGGGTCTTTTCCAGAGGAGGGAGCTGGGTGAAGCCAGGGAAGGGAGGGCAGCTGGTGAGGGGCCCTGTGAATGGCCCTAATGTTGAGAGTTGGGGGGCAGGGAGGAGTGGGGCTCAGAGGGAGGGGAGGTGAACTGGAAAGGCCTCCTCTCCTCTCTCAAGGCCAGGTGTTGAAGTCTCCAGGGCTGCCCCCTGTCTTTTATGTAACTTTGTGTTTGTGGCTGCTGGCCTTCCCCTTCCCTTCCCACCTACTTTGCCATTCAGCCTCATCCAGGTATCTGGAGTTAAAGAGCCCTTTTGTTCCTACCACTTCCTAGGCAGCTCTAGCCTCCCACATTGACCCTCTGTCCCCACGGTCACAAAGCAGAGTGTGAACCAGGCCCAATGGGTCATCTGTGGGTCATAAAGGTCAATGGGACCCTAGTCTAGCAGGGAGAGTCTGAGCTGGCCAGCAATCAAAGCAAAAGATGGGCTTTTAAAATGTTGCAGGGTGGAGTTGGGGAAATTTACTAAGATATAAACAAGAATCCCCTTCAGTAAAGGTTGACGAATTTACGGGAATAAATGCAGAAGGGATACTTTCCTGTTTTTTTTTCAAATTGCGAATTGTTAATCACTGTGGGATGCTCTGAGGTGCAGCACACTGCCCAGAGGCCAGGGTTCTTACCCACTCCAAGCCACAGATTAGGTGTATGACCTTGGGCTGTTCCTCTTTGAGTCCCGTTCCCCGTTTAGGAAAGGAAGATGCCACTGAGGCTAAGGTACCACGAATTCAAGGGCCGAGGTTCCCAAATGGTCAAGTTCCAGGACGAGTACATCATGCCACTCCCGCCTTCACCCCCAAGCCCTCCAATCCTACCAGCCCCTCCCAGCAACCCGGTGGACGCGAGCCAAGAGGTCCCTTTAAAGGCTCAAGTCCCGCCTCTGCTGCTCGTTGGGACCTTCTATTGGCGGCTCCAGGGAGGGGCGGAGCCCTGTGCGGCTCTGAGGGGCTGGGGGTGAGTCCTGGGGCGGCTCGGCCCCCGCCCCCTTTGTTCGCGCTGCTGCGGGAGGTGGCGGCCAGGGTGGGAGGTGTGTGCGCGCGTGTGCCGCGCTGTAGGGTGCTGCGGGTCTCACCCGTCCGCTGTCAGCCAGCTCAGCGCCGCCGCGCGATGGCTGGAGGAGACGCGCGGGACCAGCCCCGTGGGCCGGCCGCGGGTGAGCCCCTCGCCGCCTCCTGCGAGCATGTCACCTCCAGCCTGCGAGGTCGCTTTCGCTAGCAGTGTCCGTGCCTCCGCCTCCTGCAGCCGCAGCCGCTGCCTGGAGCAGTGGCCCCCGGACCCCCACCCCTGATCCGCGCCCAGACCCTAGTGCCAGAGGACCATGGCTGGCCAGGGCGACTGTTGCGTCAAAGTGGCTGTCAGGTAAGCGCCGATGGCGGTGAAGGGGCGTGCGAGGAGGGGGGCTCGGGCTTTGTCTCGCGTGGACTCGGGGCGGGGGGCGCGGGCACCGCTCGATCTGGAGCCCGCAGTCCAGGAGGAGGGGCCGACGCGCGCTGGCCCGGCTGCCTCAGGGGAGCGGCGGCCCTGCAGACTGATGGAGGGTGGCTTTGTTTGGGTGGTAATTTCTGGCCCCTCTTGGGAGCCCTTAATGATCAGAAAATCGAATAAACAAGGAAATCCGGTATTTCACACCCAGCTCTGGCCCAGGCCGGAGCGTCTGTGTGTTTCCTCTTCGCCTCCCCATGAGGCTGCTGTCTCATTCTGGGGTATAGGAGGGAATTCCCCCCTCCCCCATCTACCCTAGTTAGCTAGTTCTCTGCTCTTGATCCAGCTCACCATCCTAGGAGCGGGTACTACAGACAAAGATCGGTTGTGGGACCCATGAAAGGGTTGGAATGGTGCCTCGGCCTTCCACAGGGTGCCAATGGCTTTTGGAGAGAACCCTGCTGGTCCTGCCCCAAAAGGAGATGGAGCTACGGGAGGGAGGGAAAGGTGTATCTGAGGGACTACCCCGAAGGGGTGAAAGGGGTGGCACGACCCGAATGCTACATTCACAGCAGGCACATAGATGACACTGAGCAAGCGGGGAGGGCCCCTAGGTTTATCTGGAGTCCCATTCCCAATACCTGCAGGTACTAGAAGTGATCGGGCAGACATTAGGGGAAAGGACTGTGACTGAGTGGGTCCTTTTGCACACAGGTGCAGGGGCAGGAAATGCTACAAATTTGAACCATCTGTGTTCTTTGTGCTGGGTGGAGATGCTGTTCACCAGCTCCCTTGATTTGGTTCTGGGGTCTTCTCTTTAAGGACATACTGAGAGAGTGCCGATGTAGGAGCTGGTCACCAACTCAGGCATGTCCAGAGGAGCACACGTCTCTCTGTTCCAGTCTTGAAGAATGGGACGGGGGCGTAGTCAAAGCCTAGGGTGGGTCTCTGAGACCCATCTCCAGATCCCTGGGGTTAGAGATGACCCAGATTCCAGGGATCCTGGGAAGCTGCTCCTAGACAAGATCAGAGAAAGCAATTGAATAGGTTCCCTCTTCCTGCTTCATTTAGAGCAGGTGCCTCCAGCCTCCTGACCAACTGTGCAACCCGAAGAGGAGGCACTGGGACAGCGTATAGCTCCAGGTCTGAGGGAGGGAGGCGGAGGGCCTCCGGTCCAGCACCTCCTACAGCACTTAGACCATCACTTGTGCACTCTCGTCCTGGCACTGAACAGCCTGAGACAAAGAGGAGCCCTGCAGGTGCCTGGTGGGCTGGTGGGGCGGAGCCAGGCTGCTACTGAGGCTGACATTGCAGCGGGGACCCTTGGAGGTCGAGGGAAGCGCATGGTGGGGGTGGGAGTGAGACGCGTAAATATGGCATTTACCAGCAGGCGGGGAGAAGCGAGCTACCCACCATAAAAAGAAAACGGAACCCTAACCCTCAACCAGTATGAACCAGAGCTGACAGGGCAGGAGGTGGGGTGAGCTATCCATGGGGGCTTTCCTTTAGACTCCATTTTGCAGGAGAGGGCCAAACAAAGGCTTTACACCCTCGGTTCAGACTCCCCAGTCTGGGCCTGGCATGGTGAAATATGGAGTTCCTACTTCAAGAGCCCGGGGCATGGGCACCTGTGTAGAGAGTCAGGGAGAAGCTAGTGTTCCTTTCCCACGACCACCATCAGGAGGTTCCTGGGACCTTGATGGTGCCTGCCCTCTGCACCCAGGTCTTTGGGACGCTTTTCTCAGCTGGGGTCACCTGTGTAGATGAAGTTGTGGGGCAACTGACCACAGTTAGCCTTTCCGAGGGCTCCAGGAAGGTGAGAACTCCGCCCACTCATCCCCTTGGGCTCTTGATCAGCCAGCCCGGCACACGCTGGACCTCCATGGGCAGCTGGCCCTTCAAGGCAGACAATGCCTGGACAGGACCCAGGTTCTAATCAGAGAGCTGAGGGTGGGACTGGGCTGGGAAAGGGAGCAGAAGGTGCCAGTGATGTGCTTTAGGGGGAATTCTCCGTGGTTTAGGATCTCTTTTTACGT
The DNA here is from genome assembly GCA_001685095.1 of Ellobius talpinus. Lineage (NCBI taxonomy): Eukaryota > Metazoa > Chordata > Mammalia > Rodentia > Cricetidae > Ellobius > Ellobius talpinus. The sequence goes on along the minus strand of LOJH01000118.1, from coordinate 61,584 downwards.
CCCACCTTCAGAAATCACTGGTGTCACTGAAGGGACTGGGTTTGGGGCTACAGTCCAGCGGCACATTTATGAGACGGAGCAAAGATGTGGGACCTAGACCTACCCACTACCGTAAGTTTCCTAGCGGCTGCTGGCAAAGGCAGCTCTTTCTGACTTCCCGGAAGTCCTTCCTCATCTTTGTAAATTCCCATGAGAATCACGTGTGGGATCTGGCCTTGTGAGCAAGCAAGACAGGATTGACCGGGAGTGTGTGGGGGAAGAGAGGCCCTGGGATGTTAAAAGGGGACCCTGGGGCTCTTGGCTTGTAACTGGGTTGGAGCTGCCTGTGTACAAAATGCTGCTTGGAGGCCTGAACTCCTAGAGTCAGAAAGAGGGAACTTTGAAGATGTGGGGGAGAGGGCCAGGTGTGAGCAGCCCCCAGATCCTCACACTGTGGTCTTCCCTGCTAGGTGGAGTCAGCCCCATGTGCCCTGAATCCAGGCCAGTCAACCTCAGGCTGTAGACTCCCAACCAGCCCTCCACCTGCCTGTGATCCTTTGAGCCATTAATCCCTGTGCTCTAAATGTCTTTACCTGGGGTGGGGGGTGGGGAGAAGAGAAAGCAGTGACGTCATAGAGGGAGGAGGCGGGGCTGTAAGCACCATGCTGCAGAAACAGAGGCCTGCAAATGGGGGGCATAAGCGAGGGGGAGCAACCAAGAAATGTAGTTGGCATAGTTAAAATTGGGGATGGAAACCAAGTTGCATGGTAAATTCGTTTAAGCCCCTAGCTCTGGGCCTCACCCTAAGGAGAGCCCTTGGTATTGCCTAGCCCCTTCCCCTTATCTTTGCCTGTCTCTGCGCAGCTTCCTTCCTTAGTGTGCTGAGGAGGGGGAGGTGCCTTGGCTAGCCCCACAACCGGCCCTTAAGGGTCCTGAGGGACCCACGGGGCGGTGGTAGACTCCACCCCTGCCCTCTCGCTGGGACTTCTCACTGCAGCTACTTCCCAAGTATTAGGTGTCTCTGAAATCTTGGTCAATGGCTGTCTAAATTTTTAATCAAGGCTTGGTCGGGCGGCCAGGAGAGTAAAGACAGAAGAAGTTGTGGGGTCCTTACACGTGGGGTGCCTTCAGGGTCCCAAAGCTAATCATGGCTAGTGCCAGCCGAGCCCCATGCTGCCTAATTTATAGATCTGGGGAACTGGGCACTCTACGGGCTGTGTGGAGACCTGAGAAGCCTGGTAATGGCCTCCTGTTTCAAAAACAGTACTTCTGTCACCACAAGGAAGTGGAGTGTAGCAACCGCAGGCCCCGGAAATCGGCCCCCTCCACTACCCAGCCTGCCTGCTTGATTGGATCTTAGCATTTGAAAACATCGAAGCAGAGGTGGGGTGGGGCTGGGGCCAGGGAATACACCGGGGCGACCCAAGCCTGACACCCTTATTCTTATAGCTCTGGGGGCAAAGGGTCCAGCTTATGTAATTGTCTACTGGGTGGTTGGGTGGGTCACTCAGCCCCTTCGCTCTTCTCCGGACCTCATCTTTACCCACTGTGGACTAGGAACACTTGGCTTTGTGCGGAAAAGTGCTTAGGGTGAAGGAGGAGGCGTAATGCCCTTGCAGGGACCAAGATACAGGAAGACTCCTGGTACCCTGAAGATGAGTAAAATGTTTAAACAAAATCCCTAAGTGTCCTTAAGAGGTGTTTCTTAGTTTAAGTGATAATAATCTGTTTAGTAAAATGAATTTATTTACATCTATTTATTTTTTTAAGCAGAGGTATGCTCCTAGTGGACATGAGGCATTGATTAAACACCATAATTGCTTAAATTTTTGCTCAGTGCTGGGCCTGTGCTGTCCTGCTCAGGTGACCAAAGAATTGATGCTGCTCTCAGGAGCAACACAGGGGAGCAGGGATGGGAAAGACTGGATCTGAGCTCTGGCCACTCTCCTTTGCAAGTACATGCTTACGAGATGTCCCTAGTCTGCCCCAACCGCTTCTCCGTCCCGCTGCTAATTGGCCAAGTGCTGTGCTCTCTGGCTTCAGTTTCTTCAGAAGCTTCACAGCCCTGCCTTGTTGTGGTGAAAGGGGATGTGGGAAATACACACAGTGCTGAGCAGATGTGCGGCAAGAGTGAATTGCTCCAAATTTGCCTTAGCGGTTGCTGGGCATAGCTGCCTGTCACCACCACCATGGCCTGAGCTCCCAAATCCCTGCTGTCTTCTTTGGTGTTCCAGAAGCTTCTTTTCTCCTCTTCTTGGATCCCTGAGGCTGTCTTGCCTGAGCGCCACCATGTCACTCTCGAGGCAAGGAAGTTCTAGCAGGGGTTCAACCTTCCTAACGCTGTTCCTCATGTCATGGTGACCCCCAACCATAAAATCGTTTTTGTTCCTACTTCATAACTGTAGTCTTGCGGCTTCTATGAATCATAATGTAAATATCTGTGTTTTCTGATGATGGTCTTTTTGGGGTTGTGACCCACAGGTTGAGAACCACTGTAGGGTAACCATCTGGTCCCCAGGCATTGAGGAAAGCAGTGTCTCCTAGCCTCTACCTTGGAACAGCTGGAGCTAACTGCTTCAGCTGAGATTTGTGTGGGGTGGGGGCACTCCAAGAGACCATGAAGCCATGGGCAGGTGATGGCCTAATGGCTGCACCGTCCTGGTCTCGAGTGGACTCTTCTCTGACCTTCAGCTTGTCTATGGTATGGGAAGGAGGGTATGTTATGGCCCCTGTCCCTGCATTCTCTGCTGTTTACCTTGGTAGCATGGCAGTGGGGCAGGCTGCCTGTCCTTTCTTTATCAGAGAGCCAGCTGCCTACAGATTTGTAATAGGGAATGGCAACAGGGCCAGAGGCGGGANGGGGGGGAGGCTCACAGCCCTCTCTTCCAGCCAGTCAGCCAGCTGCCTGTTGCTTGGCATTCCTCAGCTGGGGAGTGTCCCCTGGGCCCAGCCCCTACTGAGCTGCCCCCCACCAGATGCAGATGCCGGCACAGCTCGGGATCTGGGCTAAGCCTGATGCTGCAGTGTCTTCTGTCTCTTGGGAGGTCATGGAAAACCCCTACCAGATGCCCAAGGATGGGGGTAGGACAGAGAAACACAGCTGAGTGGCACTTCCCTGAGTTGGGCTTGCCCTTTCCACAGGCTCCAAAGACTGAGGAGACCTGTCTCAGGAAGTGCCTGGTGCTGATCACAGCCTGGCAGCTTGGCTAGCCAATCACAGGCTGGGGTACCTCCCCCCAGACAGGGGCTAGCTTCTCCCCGCCTCCTGCTCTCTGGCTTCTGACACCTCTCACTTGTGGCTTGCTGCTTCTAGGCCTGCCTGCTTTCGGTTCTTCTGGGGTGTGCCTCTGAGGCTGAGGTCATGGACAACATAGCTCTCCCCAGGTGTCTCAGAGCAGGTGTCCTCCCCTGTTTACCTCTGGGTGTGACTCAGAACTCAGCGGCCAGGACTCTAGGCTGGACTGAAAGGGGAAAGTTGAGGACATGCCCTTCCGAGGGGAGGGAGTAGGGTCGGAGCCCTAGACACCCCAGTGCCTCCTAAGGATTTTGTGGGTCATGCCCCCTCCCTGGGATCTCAGAAGCAGAAGTCAGGCAGAGAGTGTTGACTGACCCTTTTCACCAGGTCTACCAGGGTCTCATAAACCCATATCCTTTGACCCCACAACACAAAGCCTTCTTGTTTGGGGTGCAGAGCCAGCCCAGTCTGTTCCCCGAGGACTGCCACAGGAGGACTCCAGTTGACTATGAAAAGCCAGGGGAGGTTCCCATAGGCAAACAGTGATATCTACTGGTTCTCATGGGGTCCTGGTGACTATGCCCATAGTAGTGCTGGGTTTTCCCTCCGTCTACTGGAGAGTCAGCATCCTGAATTAGGTCTTGCCACCCTGATGGAGAGAAGACTAGCCCGGTGGGAAGATGCTTTGTCTAGGCTAAGTCAGCTAAAAGCCCCTGAGCGTCTGAAAGCCAGACTCCCCTGAGAGAGCAAGGATTTTGTTTCTAGCAGTCTTCCCCAGAGCTGGCAGGTTGCCAGGCTGCCTAGGAGAGAGGGGTGTGTGTGTGTGTGTGTGTGTGTGTGTGTGTGTGTGTGTTGGGAGTGGGAGGGGCTACAGAGGGCAAAGGCGGCCTGCTTTCTACAAATGGCCCCAGCTCAGCCTCCTTAGCTACAAAGCGGTAAATGCTTTCCTTGTCAGCAGGCAGGCAGGCAGGCAGCTGCTGGTGGGATCAGCAGGGATTCTAAAGGGATCATTTTCCTCCAGCCTGACCCCTCTGGCCCTGCCTAGGGGTGGCCTGGTGACTGCAGCGGGATTGGACACAGACAAGGCTGCTTTGAGTTTCACGTGCATCATTATAGACTGTGCAACTCGAGCTGGTGAAATGTCACCTTCGGAGTTGCACGTGTTCCCTGAAATGCAGCGTTGTCCCAACACATTGCCTGTGCTCATGTGCAGAAGTGCACCTGGCACCCAGGTTCTCCGTAGATGTTCAGGACTGTCCTCAGAGGAGGCTAAGGGGTGGGAGAAGCAGGGAAAGACTTCTAGGCTGCTGCCCCCAAGGCATGATTTCCTGCTCCCTCAGGCTTACCTTTCCAGGATTTAACAATCTCTACAGGCAGGAAGTTCTTTTTGCTAGCTTATCTAAATCCCTCCTGCTATAGCTAAGTTCCCCTTTGATCTTACCCAGTCACTGCTGAGGAAGAGCTAGCCCTTGGCAGGTCACAGAGCCTAGTCAAGTGACTGTGTGTGAAGGGCAGACTAGAGACCACAAGGCCCCACTGAGTCCCTTCCCTTTCCTTTCCCTGGTATATGTGAGCCAAACACACACCATGAAGAACCAGCAGCTGGGCCACCACTCCGCCCTGCCACCCGTGGTTGGAGCTAGGCGTGAGGAGTCAGGCTGGGCCTGAGAAGGGAGCCTGTATGGGCCTAAACTGCCCCTGGTTTCAATCAAGCTTGACTAAAGCACAGTCAGAGACTGAGTGATAGGCTTCTTTTTTGTCCCTCTGGAGTCCCCCCCACCAGCCCCCAAGGGCTCCTTTTCAAGAATCTAGAAAGGCCTCATTATAACAAAACAGATGTGCTTTTAGTCCGTGGAACTCCTTCAGAAGGATCTAGCATGTTGATTATTTTGGCCATCTGAGAGGTAACTGTAGTCCAGGTCTCTGGTTCTGAAAGCCTTGGGGGTAGGTCTGGGGAGAGAGTGTCTCTCTGTTCAGAAGTTCCTCAGGTGTAGATCTTACACAAGTGAGAGTGTATGTAAGCTAATTTGCCTAAACTCTATGGAAAAGGCAGCCTTATTTCTTATTAGCCAAATGACCTCGAGCTAGGGGACAGGATAGAGACCGACAGAATAGCCCACTGTAAACTGAATGACATACTGTGATTACCATGTACCAAGTGACTGATGACATCTCGTTGTCTTGTAGCTAGGGAAGTGGGAGTCCTTAACCGAAGTTTAGTACTTGGTGAAATGGGTTCCAGGTAATGTCCCCACAAAGAAAGACCATCAGGGATCAGATTCATCATCATCTTTGTTTAATTTTATTTTATGTACATTGATATGAGGGTGTCAAGTCTCCTGGAACTGGAGTTACAGATAGTTGTGAGCTGCCATGTGGGTGCTGGGAATTGAACCCAGCTCCTCTGGAACAGCAGCCAGGGCCTCTCCAATCCCTCATCATCATCTTTAAGAAGCTTCTGAGGACCAGAGAGATAGCTCAGCTTGTAAAAGTGCTTGCTGCCAAGTCCAATAACATAAGGTCAATCCCCAGGTCCCACATAGTGGAAGAAATAAAGACTCCAGTGGTTGTCCTCTGGCCTTCACATGTGCACCCTGCCATACATGCACCTATACACATGCATGCATGCATACACACAAACATAATTTTTTTTAAACTTCTGAACCTGGAATAGCTCTTGGTTATTTTATGTCACCTGTTATTTCTCATCAGTGAAAAGTCTTTTTAAGTGTAAAAAGCTGCACCCTTCGAAGCCTTGGCTGAAGACTTGGGGAGAAAGTAGATTAGGAACTCTGGGGGATACCTAGCCACTAGCTCAGTGAGTGGGACTAGTTTCAAAGCCCAGTCTACCTCTAGGAGCCCAATAACTGGGCGGAGCTTCCAGGAGGGGCATTGGCTGACTTTGTATGACGTCATAGAGGCCGTGAGGTGATTCTCCTTCTAAATTTTGGGGTTGGGTGTGGAGTCCCAGGCATGTGCCTGGATGCACTCAGTTATTACCCTCTGCAGAGAGTGTGTTTTGCCCTTGGCAGCCCCTCAGCATCCCCTGGCCTGCCCCCTCGCATGTCCTCTGCCCTTTGCTTCCGCCCTGTCCTGCTCCTGAAGAGCCCTGGAACCGCTGAGCTCAGCTCTTCCCTCAGCCCTGGGCTCCAGCTCACCGCCTTTGTCCCCGCCTTTAAGTCTCTCTGCTGCCGCTCAGCGCTGCGGGGGTGGGGCAGTCGCCCACATCACGCCAGCCACTGCTTGTTTCTGAGCAGAGGAAGCGCAGCGACCTCAGCCATAGTGCCAGATCCTGCCTCTGAAAAGCCTTGGCTGTGCTGCCCTGCCTGCCGTTTGCCAAATGGCGAATAGGCTGGCTCTGTTCTGGGAGATTCCGGGGCGGCGGCGGCGGGGGTTGGAAAGACTTTTGGAGAGGGCCCCACGGCCCTCCTTCCCTACAGGGAGAAGAAAAGGATAGAGGGATGGTCTGCTGTGAGATTCACATTGTCCCTGGAGAAATGTCACAGGAGTTTTAGGCTGAGAGCCTTCATTGATGATAGGCAACTGGCCTTCAGGTCATAGTATGCCAATTTAATTGTTTTAAATGTTGCATTTTTCCACTCCCAGATTTTCCGTTTTAGGATATATTCTAATCATAAAGTGATGGGTTTCAATATGCCTTTCTCATGTATTTGTCTCATGTACTTTGAAATTTTATTCTCTGAAGTTTCTTCCTGACTTCTAGGATCTAAATCATTTTCTCTTCAAGTCTTATTTTTAAGTTCAAATACTACATCTATAGAGAAAACATGATTAGAGTTTTCTGGGCCCAACTTAGCAAGAGGATCTCTAGTCCATTTCCTGCAAATGACATGATTTCATTCTTCCTAACGGCTGAATAGTATTTCATTGTGTATATGTACATTTTCTTTAGCCAGTGATAAGCCCTGATAAACACCTAGGTTCATCCCACAACTTGGCCATTCTGAAAAGATCTGTAGTAAACATGGGTGTGTTGACATGGTGGTCTCCTGCCTTTGATTCCTTCCGGAATATACCTAGGCGTGGTATATCTGGACCATCAGATAGTCCGTCTTGATCAGCTGAGTCTTTCTTGCCTTCTCATGTTCTGTGCTTAAGATGTGTGCCCCCACTTGCCTCTTGCTAGCGCTGGCCTGCTTGGTAGCTCACAGGGACCATGGTACAGCTGGAAGAACCTGGCAATTGACCCCCGACCCCTCCTTCCACGCCACTCGGAAGAATTCAGCTTTGAGTGATTGCCATCTGTGCCCCTCCTCCCCAGCCATAAAGGGAAATTTCTCCTTTCATAGACCACTGCCACTTTGAGGGCAACCTACAGAAGTAACGTCATCCAGGGTGGGACCAGTGGAAGAGGCTATTGGAGGGGAGGGTGATGCAGTTCTTAAAAAGCTAAAACTGATGCTGGAGAGATGGCTCAAAGGTTGAGAGTACTGTCTGCTCTTCCAGAGGTCCTGAGTTCAATTCCCAGCATCCACATGGTATCTCACAAACATACAGAATGAAATCTGGTCCCCTCTCTGGCATACAGGTATACATTCAGGCAGAACACTATATAAATAATAAACAAATAAATCTAAAAAAAAAGCTAAAACTGAGAAACCTATATAATCCAAGTGCAGGCTGAGGCTTAGACCATGAGAGGGTAGAAGCAGGACAAAGTCTCCTGTCTCTGGCCTATTGGGCTGAGGGTTCAAAATCTCTACCAGGCACCAAAGATGAGCTCAGCTGTCAAAGGACAGTGTGCCCTCCTCATTGGCGCTGCCTGAGTAGACATGCTCTATCCAGCTCTGACAGTGGCAGGAGGGAGGAAGTTTCTAGCAATGTGGGGGTGGAGTGTTTAGGGAAAGAAAGCAGTGAGGGAGGTAGGGGAGCGCTCGCCTGTGGTCTGAACCTGGGCAGAGGCTGGATGCCAGCCTTCTTGTCTTCTACCTGAGTGACTGAGCCATAGTTCCTGCTAGGAAGTGGGGATGTTACCCTAGCTTGTAAACCTCCAAGGTAAGGGAGTAGTGGGTGCTGGCTAGTCCACTACCCACACACGGGGAAGGCCCCTGTGAGATCTTCATTCTTTGCTTGCTCCTGCAGCCACTTGTTATCCACAAGACTGACACAGTTGCCCTCTTCTAGATCAGTTGTTCTGAGAATTAGTAACTCACCCAGAGCCTATGTCCTTTGTCTCCTATTTATTTCCCCTCCCTGGGCGAACCTCACAAATTGCATCCTGATGTTTTGAATAGGCTAGCAAGAGGCTAAAGGCTCTCTGATGCAGAACCCCTCATATCAGGATGTGCTGGACCAAAAATAGAACCCCAGAGAGACCCCACAACTCTTGGCACCTAAAGCCCCCATTGACCCTCTGTGCACGCTCCCAGACTGCTCTCCTTCTCTCTCTTCTTTATCATGCCCTTGGATGCTCTGGCGGCTGGCTACTGAAGACCTTGAGAGGCCTCTGACGCAGGCCTGCTCCCTCTGTCTCCAGGGATGTTGATTCAATCTTCTCCGATCGCCGGCATTGCCATCTGCCTTCAGTAATTAAATGGTATTTGAACTGGATCCAGAAATACCATCACAGGCCGCCACGTGGTAGGGAGGGTATCTTCAGGAACTCATACTTGTCTACACAGTTGGAGGGTCCTCCCAGGCTGCCTCAGTGTGTCTTCAGTTCACCAAAGAGCACCCCCATGCCTGGGAGGAAGCATCCGGTCTTAGGCTTCACAGGCCCAGGACAGAGCCAAAGCTCCAGTTTCTATGCTATGTCATGTCTCACCCTCTGCAGCCGCCCATGCTTTCCTGGGGTGTCTGAGGCTTCCCTCCACTCTCCAAGCCCTACTACAGGGCTGTGGAAGGGCTAATACATTCAGCCTGCATGGGCTTGGAATGGCTCCTCACTGTCTGTGACTTGGAATGACACCATTGGGTTTCCTTATCTGTCAGTGGGGCACTGGTAATGACCTCGTGGGGTTGTGCGGTCAAGAGTTAAGATGTGTCAGTCCATAGACATTGCCCTGCATGCAGTGAGCTCTGTGTGTGTCAGTCACAGTGGTTAAGGCAGAAGTAGAAGTCAAGGTAGGCGGAGCCTGCTGGCCCTAAGGTCTGGGGCGGTGGTGAGGAGACGGGGTTCTGGTCTGGAGGTCCAGAGTGAGCATATGTGAATCAATTTTGCCCTTTCTGTCAGAAACCAGTTTCAGGTGAGCAGGTAAGAGGCTGGGAAGCTGGGCTTCCATCTTGGTATGGCTCTTAACAGTTATGTAAGGTGGGGACGTCTTTGGGCTTCCATTTCTTTCTGGAGAGAGCCACTCACTAAAGCGACTTTTTATACTTCAAAGAAAATACTTCTGAGGAAAGACAGACTCCCACATATGGGTGGGGACTTACCTGAGAGCCCACCCCCCTCACCGCCCTTCCACACCTGCCCTGCCCCAGTCCACTCATCCACAGCCAAGAGCAGCCATAGGTTTGGGAGCTCCTTACCCAGCTGATAGCTCTGAGTAGGTCTCTCGGGGTTGGGGCAACTGGGACAAGGACAAGATGACGACTTGGAGGCCTGGGCTCTGTAGCTAGGCACCTCTGGGCCTTGAGTGAGTGCTGGCCTGGCCGCTCTTGTTCCTTTCTTCTCTTGGTAAATGTTGGCTTAGGGAGAGGGGCCTGACAAGCAGTTCATTGTAAGTGTACAGCCCATTGGTGGGGCTGCTGTGTGAACCCGTGGCAGTAGAGCCTACCCCCACTCTTGCTTTAGGATATCTGAAGGGTGCTTTCTGCCAGTCCTTGCATGTGCATGCATGCTTGCTGACTCAGGCTTGGTTGCCATGGGGACCTCATCATGGTCCTGCAGCTTAGAAAAGGAAGTGAGGGGTGGCTGGATGGAGACAGTTCTGCCAATGGCTAGCTCCCCACTCGGTACTGATGCCGCCTCTCCCTCTAAATGGGAATCCCTCCTGAGGCAGAATTTGGGATGTTGGCCCACCCTGAGCTGGCTCAGTGTCCCTTCTCATTGCCTTGACAGGGTACTTTGCACTTGACCTAGGCTGCTCTGGTTGTGTTTGGTCTGGCCCCTCAACTCCTGAAAGAACCAGAACTTGTGTCCAAGAGTACCACTAGGCCCTGGCACCTCGGGAGATGGCTGCTACCCTGAAGACCCTTGCAGCCTCCACAGGTCTCAGCAGAGGTGCTGACCTTCTTCCAACCTGACTCTGGCCCAGAGGAATATGATCCAGAGTTGTACGGAGCCACCTGGCCTGTCCCTCTCTCCCCAGCCTTGTCCCTAAGCTTTATCTCTCCAGAATGGGCCAGCTGTCATCTTGCAAGAGGGATACTGACTTCCAGGCCTGTGGGGAAGGGGTGCCTTCACCCAGGTTTGGCCCCTTCACTCTCTGTTGTACAGCCTTAGGTCAGTCATTGAGACAGAGGCTGAGAATGTCTCAATGACTGATCCAATGTTGTACAATGGGCAATCAGGCAAATCAATAGATCCCTCACAGGTTTACAATGAAAAACACATGAATTCGTTTATATAGAACATACTTAACATACATTCAGAGTACCAAGCATTCAATCAATGTTAGCAACCGCTGGTTTGGGTGATGCTCACGTATTACTGAAGTTGTTCCCTGGGGCTCCCGACCTTGCTTCCTTTCCTGGCTTGTGGGGTTGGCAGAAACACGGCTGATAATGTGAGAGGAGGGCCTGCCACCTTCACCCAGCCGCTCTTTCCACCCTGCGCAGGATCAGACCCCAGCTGTCGAAGGAGAAGATTGAAGGCTGTCACATCTGTACCTCCGTCACCCCTGGGGAGCCCCAGGTCCTGCTAGGGAAGGACAAGGCTTTTACCTATGACTTTGTCTTTGACCTGGACACCTGGCAGGAGCAGATCTATTCAGCCTGTGTGAGCAAGCTCATCGAAGGCTGCTTCGAGGGCTATAATGCCACGGTGCTGGCCTATGGACAGGTAAGCCATCCCTGCCCCAACCAGTGGCCATTTCAACCTCAGTCTCCCCTCCCACCCAGTGAGGGGATAGGCCCACCAGAGAGCGATCAGTTAAGGGCCAGTTGTACAGTTTTGTCTGGCTTCTGAGTGTATGGCTGGTTAGCTGAGGCAGGGCTTTCATCAGAGAATTCTGTAGGGTTTGACTCTGGGTTCAAAAAGGGGCAACTTGACTGGAGGTGATGGGTAAGAGCCCAAGCCAAGGCTTGCTGGTTCCCCAGAGGGCACTGGTCACCACGTGCTCTCTGTCTTTGCCCTTGCAGACAGGGGCTGGGAAGACATACACTATGGGCACCGGCTTCGACACAGTGACATCAGAAGAGGAGCAGGGCATCATCCCAAGGGCCATTGCACACCTCTTCAGGGGCATCGATGAACGCAAGCAGCGGGCACAGGAGCAGGGCGTCACTGGGCCTGAGTTCAAAGTCAGCGCCCAGTTCCTGGAGGTACTTTGGCCTTGGAGGGTGGTCGCGAAGGAGATGTGTTGGAACCTAAGGCCATGGAAGCTGGAGGCTCCAACAGTGCCGAGAAATGAGCCTAGGGAACCCTGGAGACAGCTACAGAGGGTAGTTCCCTGCTGCTGGGAGTATCTAAGCAAGGGTTAGAGAAACACTTGGGGGTAGTTGAAGTGTTTCCTGCTTCAGATGGACCCTGGCTGTTTCTGGCCCTGCCCTAGGGCAGGTCATGTGAGCATTCTGCTCTACTTCTGAAAAGTGGGTTTGACCTCTTTCTAGGGATGGGTGAGTCTGGCATGGAAGCCTGTACCTGGAACATGGGAGCCCTGCTCTGTCACTGTGTTCTGGCCTCACCAGGCCCTTCCTCTACCTCCAAGCACCTACCTGTATCTTTTGGACTAAGATGCACGGTGGCCTCTCAATACAGAAGGTTCTCTGGCAGGGGCTTTCCTTCATTCTAGTCCTCCAGTTTTGGGAGGTATCAGCCTCAACTGTGAAGCCACACACTTTGTGGAGTACGTGAGGGCATCTCTGTGCTCATTCACATTTGGGCTGTGCTGTTAACTGTCATCTCATATGTAGGTGCTCTATCTATCCTGGAGATGACCCTCCTGAGGAGAAAGGTCCAGGAAGGTGATCCGCCTTGGTATTTCTCACAGGAACCCGACCTGGCCCCTCTGAAACATGTGGTTGGGCAGTTCTGATTTTCAGCATCTAGTTTCCCCTACCAACGAACCCTGCTCTGGTGTGTTTGGTGGCTTCAGAACCACCCCGTCCCTCCCCTCCCCAACCTTGAGGCTTTAACTGAACTTCGTTTGCCTTCGGAGGGAAGGACAGGGCTGAGACTTGTCCCTGTAAACTGCCCCAGTGTCTCTTTCCTGTGCACCCATGGTTGCTGCTTTCCCCATCAGGGACCTGTATTTTAGTCCTTTGGGTTCCATCTGTGTATATATGCATGTATGTGTGCTCATGTGTGGTTGCATACGTGTTCATGAATATGCATGTGTGTACACGAGTGTGTACATGTGTATGTGAATGTATATATACGTGTTTGTTTACATGAGTGTGTGTTTCTTGTTGTCTGTATATCATTGAGGTTTTCTCTGTTTTCTTCTCGTTGCTATGGAGAACTTCAAAGAACACACTAGTAAATTTCAGGCCAGGGGGTGAATCCCAAGGAGTTAACTGATGCAGTGTGTCTACCCAATACAAGATAGACAGACACCATGCATGGCACTCTTGCCTCCACCATCTTGTCCTTCTGTTTCCTCTTCCCCTTCCTGTGGGATATTTTTGCCCTTTAAGGCCATCAAAGCCTCGGATGTCCGCGGACTGCAGTGCCCTGCTCTCTGGCTCTATCAGACTCTATTGGCTAATGCCCTTCTCCCACTCTGCCTGCCCCTGCCCCTGGCCTTTGACATCATAGCCTTTCCCCACAGCTCCGATCACAGCACTCCCCTCAGCAGACATCTGAAGTGGGGTGGCCATGCCTGACTACCTGGTACAGAAGGCTGACTCACAGTGCCCCTTCTTGTTCCCTCTGCTCCTCTGAGCATTGGGCAAGGCACATAGCCATCCTTTCCCCATCCAAAGATGCCATCACTTCTACCTCAGGGACCACAGTGCTCAGAGCTTCCATCTCCCTGGACTCTTGGAGCTTTGCTTTCCTTCATCTGAAATCACAGCCTTGCGCCAGACTGACAATGTAATGAGATCCTCCCAATTCAGGCTAATGTCTTCCCCATCCCTTACCCCTAGGGCTTGCATCCCTCTGTCCTTGGCCTCAGCCTCCCTCTGGAGCTGAGAGATGCTGGATGCTGTTCCTTGGGGAGTAGAGCAGCATGGGGAGCTTCAGGATAGCACTGTCTAGGAGGACCAGGGTTCAGCGAGTTAAACTCCAGAGCTTGTTTCCACTTTAGCAAATTGAGATGGTATATAAATACAAGAAAGCCCCTGGGGCTTGGAGGCATGGGCCATATGAGCCCAGGCACGATTTCCTTCCCATCACAGCTCTACAATGAAGAGATCCTTGACCTGTTTGATAGCACCCGTGACCCCGATGCCCGCCACCGCAGGTCCAACATCAAGATCCACGAGGATGCCAACGGTGGCATCTATACCACAGGTGTCACGTCTCGTCTCATCAACTCCCAGGAGGAGGTGAGCACCCTTATACATGTGCATCTTTAAAGTCCAGAGCCCTATAGCACGTGGGTCCTGAGTCCTCTTTGCATCTGTCCCCAGCTGATCCAGTGCCTGAAGCAGGGCGCCCTGTCACGCACCACAGCCAGCACCCAGATGAATGTTCAGAGCTCCCGGTCCCATGCCATCTTCACCATCCACCTGTGCCAGATGCGCGTGTGTGCCCAGCCTGACCTGGTGAGGTGCTCTTGGGGGCCCAGGAGCTACATGCTCTAGGTGTTATCCCAGGGACTGGATGGATTAACACTGGACTAAGCTAGCACTCCAGAGATGGGGCTTGCCTCTTCCACTCAATTTTTCTTCCTCTTCAGCCTCTCACCCATTTATGCAATGGAGTAATGATCATCAATAGTGTGTACAAATACAGTGTTTGATCTCAGGTGCTCTGGACGCATGCAGGCTTGGTACTGTGCAGCCTACCCTCACTCTTGCGGATGGTGGTGCTGTGGGGTGGAAGGCCAGCAGAGGAACAGGAGTAGGGCTTGGGTGAGCCTAATGTCACATTCTGCTGCAGGTGAATGAGACGGTGACTGGGCTTCCGGATGGAGCGGCCCCCACGGGCACCGAGTATGAGACTCTCACTGCTAAGTTTCACTTTGTGGATTTGGCTGGCTCCGAGCGGCTGAAGCGGACAGGGGCCACCGGTGAACGGGCAAAGGAGGGCATCTCCATCAACTGTGGTCTGGTAGGCGCACGGAGCCAGATGGCACAGGCTCAAGCAGGCTGTGTACTTCAATGGCTGCCCAGTCTTCTTTGAGCTTCTTCAAGCTTCTTCAAGCTCCTCCTCCTCCTCCTCCTCCTCTTCTTCTTCTTCTCCTTCTCCTTCTCCTTCTCCTCCTCC